>JBCJKH010043860.1:0-25820 GCA_039877255.1 Loriculus beryllinus
GAGTCTCATGCTCTGCCAGGGAGGAGGGGAAGCCAGGAGGAAGCAGACAGGACACCTGACCCAAACTGACCAAAGAGGTATCCCATACCACAGCACATCACGTCCACTATATAAACTGGGGGCAGTTACCCAGAAGGGCTAGATCACTGCTCGGGTCATGCTGGGTATCAGTAGGTGGCTGGTGAGTGGTTGTACTCCCTTGTTACTTCCCTTATCATTATTATTATTGGTGGTAGCAGTAGTGATTTGTGTTATACCTTAGTTATTGGACTGCTCTTATCTCAGCCCGTGGAAGTTACATTCTTCAGATTCTCCTCCCCATCCCTCCGGGAGTGGGGGGGAAGAAAAAGAGAGTGAGTGAGTGAGTGGCTGCATAGTTCTAAGTTACTGGCTAGGCTTAAACCACAACATTGCACTTACTTAAAGAGAAAGGTACGGACAAAGGTTGTAATAGGTTAGATGTTCCATTTGGCAGCGAGGATGTACTGACAGAAGGCACCAGGGGAGCGGACATAACCAAAGGAGGAAGAGAAGTCATGGAGGTCAGAGACATGTTAGCTAATGGCGTGATCGTAGACACAGACGTTGGCATGGACAGATTTGGCATACTACCCATTCCTAGAGAAAAAGACAACAATTCATGATATTACACAGGCTCCAGCAAGAAACGTGGTCCACTGTGCTAGGCAAAAACTACACAAAGTTGTGACAACCCTCTATAGGGAAAAGCTGATAATGTTTCTGAACTAAGACTCTTTTCCATGTATTGGCCTTGGAAGGATCCACACCGGTGTAAAGTCCCTACAAATGGTTTCTTTCAGGCAGCTGCCTGAAGTGATTAAAGACATCTGAATTTCTGGATGAGCCTTGTGGCAGATAACCCTTGTATGCAGATGAGATGACAGAAAATTAATAGGAAGTAATCATATACCAAGCAGAGCTGTCTATAAATGCAGGCACTTGTATGCAAATGCAAAAGTTTAGCAATGGGCAGGTATTTTAAGTCATGTGTGTAATTAATATATGCATACATTTCAGCATAGAAGTATGCATTAATTTTGGAATACAGCTCAAGTCATTATATATATATTTTGTTCTACAAAACAACAAAATACCAACAGGCATGCACTGAATCTGAAAACATGGTCAGAAAAGGGAAAAAAAGTTAAAATAATTCTGTTCAATTGATCATATAACCAAACCAGACAAGCTGAAAAATTCTGAAAAAATATTTAAGTGTTCCACCAAAACTTTGACCTTTACTAAGTTTAACTTTAAAAATCCCAAGTATAAATAGCTAGATGAGTAGGAGGGAGACAAAAAAAGACTATCAGTACAAGATAAGAGCCTGCAAGTGGGATGGCAGATGTGAATGGGCTTCTTGTACCTCATATCAAAAATTCAATACAAGGTTTACCATAAAGTGTCTTCAAAGAATGAAATTATCAAAAATGTCAAGAAAGTAACTTTGTGAATTTCCTAAAACAGAATATCCTTGGTTTTGGGTTTTTTTTTTTTCACTGATTCACTCAACTGTCATGGTCAGATTAACACCTGCATTTGGCTGCAATCAACTGTGGATTTTTACCTCTGAACACTAAGTAATTACGTATTCATAAGTACCAAAGCGAGCTGACATTAGCGGTGAAAACACTGGAGTTTGTTTCATGACAGGAGGGAGAACTGCAGGCAAGTGCTGTCCTTGCAATTTCAGCTTGATGAGTTTCATGGCTATAGAGAACTCCTGTTTATCCATTTTTCCATCCTTGTTCAGGTCCGATAGTGTCCTTAAAACCAAAATAAAATAAAATTAGAAAAGCCCACGAGGAAAGAATGCAAATTTAACTTCTTCACTTAATGAGAAGCTTTTCTATCAATTTTATTTACTGGTTTTGTACAAGAAAACAAGAGAATTCTTGAACCATTTACAGATTTTCTACTTTTGATAACATTCAAACCCTCAGAAGTTTGACTACACACTTGGTCACCCACTGCAGAGTTCAGTTTTAAAGTTGCAGTATATTAAAAACTTAAGAAAGAAGGAAGACACTTGGAAAAGCAGTAGTCCTCTGCTCAGTGGACAGACCTGCTGCCTTTGCTAGATTATTTTCTGTGGTACTAGCCAAACTTTAAATTTATGTCTGGTAATGTAAGGAAGAAATGCAAAGATCCAAAACAGGAGGACGCAGAAACCTGCTAAAGACACTACGAGAACTCCACTACGAAAACTCCATTGAATCACAAAACGTGAGAGGGTTTTATGCCTGACATCTGCAGTATCTTCCTCTGACACTTTTGAAAAGAAACTTAATTACAACAGAAAATATATGCAACAGTGCATACATAAAAAGATAGAAAATATGAAATCTTAGTAGATGTGAGGACTGGGCACAGGAGTGTAAATCAAATCAGGAAGGAAAAAAAAAAATCAGACTTAGCATTAAGCTACATTTAGCCTATCATTCTGTTATTATTCATTATAAAACCCCAAGACCCTATGCAAAAAAATCTTTAGCACTCTTTTCTAGGCAATTTAAGAGTCTGAAGAAGAAACTAAGTTTGCATTTAGTTAGTTTCATTAATATTCTTTCATAACTCCCACACAAGGAGTTATTCTTAATTATTATGAGCCTCCACTGTGTGCCTTTTAGCATATGTAGAGCTTGATAACAATCAAGTACCCCAAAATGAACACAGTATTCCAGTGAAGACTGATAAGTGTTGCAATCACAGGTGTTTTTCTAGTTTGTGTGTTATAGCATTGGCTGCATCATAGAATGGCTTGGGTTGGAAGGGACCTTAAAGATCATCCAGTTCCAACACCCTGCCATGGGTAGGGACACCTTCCACTACAGCAGGTTGCTCCAAGCCCCGTCCAACCTGGCCCTGAGCACTGACAGGGATGGTGCAGCCACAGCTTCTCTGGGCACCCTGTGCCAGGGTCTCAGCATATATGATCGAAATTTCCCTTCTTTCAGTTTAAAGCCATTCCCCCTTGTCCTGTCACTCCATGCCCTTGTAAAAAGCCCTTCTCCAGATTTATTGTATGCCCCCTTAAGGCACTGGAAGTTGCTCTAAGGTCTTCCTCGAGCCTTTTCTTCTCCAGGCTGAACAAGCCCAGCTCTCTCAGCCTGTCTCCACAGCAGAGGTGTTCCAGCCCTCTGAGCATCTATGTGGCTTCCCCTGAACTCACCCCAACAGGTCCATGTCTGAGTGCAGTACTGCAGGTGGGGTCTCTGAACTATGAGATGGAGATTTCTCAGTGTATTATAACTGATCTTCTACTAACACTTTCTGTGGCTTTAGATTTTTTCCTGTCTCCTACTTGCAGTGTATTTTCCATTCCCAGTTTAGTAGCATATATTTTTTCCCATACTTAACCTTATTGCCATTTTAGTGGTTACCAGTATTTCAAACATCATTCAATTTGGCATCTCCAGCAATTCATTAATCCATTGTTTACCTCTCTTTTTTTATTGTTATTTGAAGTGTTATTTTTTTACCTCCTTTTTCATTATATTATTAAAAATCATATACATGGAGAACCACAGAATTGGAATAAACCTTAAATCTCATTTAGTTCCAAGCCCCCTTCTAGACCAGGTTGCTCAAAGCCCCATCCAATCTGGCCTTGAACACTGCCAGGCATGGGGAAGCCACAGCTCCTCTGGGCATCCTGTGCCAGCGCCTCACCACCCTCACAGTAAGAATTTCTTCCTAACACCTAATCTAAACCTACCCCCTTTCAGTTTAAAGCCATTCCCCCTTGTCCTATCACCACTTGCTCTTACATGTATTTATAAAAAAATATAAAGATAGGGCTTAACCTTTGTGGCAGTCCAACAGGCACTTCCTTCTATGAAAGTCTTGCAATTTATCATCGTTTTTGTTTCAAGCACTTACTGTAGTTTAAAAAGGCTGTCTTCAATATGATACAATCTGAATGAACATCATGAGAAATATTTAAAAAGATACTAGTTTTTAATTAAAATTATGATTCAGACAACACCCCTACTTCAACTGCTGAAAGCCTCTTTGAGACAACACACCATACTAAAGATAGCATATGAATGCTATACATCTCCTAGGAAAAAAGAAAAAAAGAAAACCTTACCATATTTCAGCAAGGATTGAAGCTGGTAGACCCGACTGCATAAAAAAGTTACGTGCTTGGTCACCTATGATAAACAGGAAAGACAGACTTTTACACTAAAGACACAGATTTTCAGAAGACCTCTGCACTCCCTTGTGGGATCAAAGTTTCAAAAAGGAACCAGCATGCTAAATACCAAGCTTTCCAGTTTCATACCGCCTAACCCCTTCCTTAGTGACAGCGATTGGCAGCTAACCATGTATTCTGTAATCCTGAATCTCTGCTCTGAGAAGTAATTTCAGATAGTTATAAAAAGCTTTAACAGGTCGCAAGTCAACAGCTGCTAACAGTCTCAAAGATGCAAGATTTAGAGAAGTAAAAATGACTGAAAATTTAGTCCTGAACCAATTGCTTTGACAGGAAGCATTGAGCATGCTATTTCTTTCCTTCTCCTTTATCCAATCTAACTTGAGCCAGTATTGCTTCTCCAGAAAATCTGGAAGAATATCACATTCTGAATAATTTGTTCCACCAGAGAACATCCACTATTTCATATTTCAGGAAGGGAATAGGAACTATTGTGCAACCTCGTATCAAGATCCAAATCAACTGGCACTGATCGTGCTTGTAAAGAAACATGTAGTAAAATGTGGATAATGGTGTTAATGCCTACCTACAAGTGAATTACAGATGCTTCAAGCTAAGACTTCAGGTTATTCTTTCACCTCTTTCTTCCCTTATATTCATATACCACCTTTCATTTCAAGCAGCTGCCAAATAAATAATGAAGCCTGCAGACGTATGTGCAGGTAAGAGCTAGATGTGGCCTACAGGTAATCTCTGGGACTGAATACTTTTCAGCTAGTGGTAAACACAACCTCCCAGTGCTATGTGGCCAGAGCAGCAGTTACGTATCACTTAGCCAGAAGATGTGCATGTTCCAAGCAGACAACTTCCCACTTTCTCCTCAGTCCTTTTTGGCCCAAAAAGAAGCTGAGGCAGTGGAGTCACCAGACAGAGAAACAGCAGATAGTTAGGCAGGTAGAAACAATTATGGGTAGTCTTTAGTGCCCATGCACACACTTGATTTAAGAATGGGGCAATTTTGACAGTGAGCTTGAGTCTTTTCTTGATATCAGAAGCAGATTCTTATACTTAAAAACTGCGAATTCTGAGATGCACAGCAATATGACCCAATTGTTTCAGAGGAAAAGCAGCTGAATGCAACTGGAACTGACAGCAGGCCATTGCAAAATGCCATTAGCCTATCCAGAACTCACTAAAGGCTCAAGGGTTAATAACTTTCAAGCAGTCATTAACAAGGACAAGCTGTCAGCATCTCTCTCCCTGCCTCTTCCTCTAAAACAAAGCTATCTAACAGCACAGTATTCACTAACACTGTTCAGACAGAGAAGAGCCACTTCTGGTGTCTGTGGCGTCACTTGCCATAATAGCTACTGTAAGTACTCCTTGGCAGCCTCCCATCTAAGCATAGATTTCGACTGATATTCTTTGATTTTGACCCAAGACAGCACATAACTGCTAGCTGCAGAAGTGACAGGGTTAATAACAGAATGTTCCTGTGCCACACTTCAGCCAAAAGCTTGTATAAGTTTAATAATAACCCCTGGCTGTTCGTCCAAGGAATATGGTTATTAGTCACACAACAAAGGGCTAGAAATAGGATGCAGTTTGCAAACTGCTTTACAAAGATACGTATGTGTACACAGAAGTTAATGAGTAGTCCAGAATTTCAGACCAACCTGTAATGTAGCCTCCTGTGGGTTTAAGGCTATCAAACTGCTTGTCATGTTTGGCCCGCTCTTCAGAGGTGATGGCCCATATATTTGGACCTCCTAAGAAACAAAAAGCAAAAACAAAACACTGAACAACCAAACCAACTGAAAAAGTTTAAAAATCAAGAACATCACTTGCAAAATAAAAGCTTGGTTTCTCAAGAGACAAAATCAGATCTCGGCACACCCAGCTCCTACCAGTTTGGCAAGGATGTTAGGAAACACAAACCTGCTTCCCAGATGTGCAAGTACTAGCTGAGACAATTAATTCCTCAGCTAGATCTCTTTACAGTCAGCTTTCAAAGATGCTCTGTTGTCCTTCAAACCTGGTGCAATGCAGTTTCCTGCTGCTGCCTACTGCAGACTGGGCAGGATGCACATTGCTCACCATACCCTGTGTGAACCAGATGCTCCCCTGATTCACCGATGAGCAAATGGCATTCAATGTCACTTAAAGGTTCTCATATAGAGAGCTAACACCCTACAAATGCCAAAAAGACTCATGCTTCATTTCACCAATACTTTAAAACCAAAACTGAGACTGCTACAGAAATATGTTGGTTTGTCTGACAAAGGAGTAACATCCTGAGTTTTTAAGCAGCATGTCATTTCCACTTACTGTTTTTCAGTGCTAAAAAAAAGAAAAGAAAAAGTGTTAAATATTACAGCCTCAAAGTACCAAAGAGAAACTGCAGGGAATAAATCACATGTTTACAGAACCGTGCTGATATAGCTGGCAGAACCAAAGTGACTTTCAGAAATGCTCCAACCTGCTCGATAAAAGGCCAGGGTGTGCATCCTTTGTTGGGAAAGCAGTTTGCCAGAATAATTGGGTTTGCTTTTTAAGTAGGAAGAGGTTTAAGTTGGGAAGTTCATAACAAGTGTCTAATTTCTCAAATCTACAAGATCAGCAAGAACTGGCCAAAATTCTGAATGGAAACCCCCAAAACAGTATTAAAAGATTACTACTTTAAAAATACATTCTATTAAGCATTACCACTTCCAAAGAACTGTTAATCTGTTCTTCAAGCATTTCTATTGCTCACTAAAAGAACTGAGAGAATAAATAATTCTTCTAATAAGATACTAACAAGTTGCTTTAAAACACACAGGAATTTGAAGGAAGTTACTATAAAATGCTTCCTTTTTTCCTACATAAATCTTATTTTAAAGTGTTGATAAGATACTAAGAAGTTGCCTTAAAACACACAGGAATTTGAAAGGAAGTTACTATAAAATGCTTCCTTTTTTCCTACATAAATCTCATTTCAAAGTGTTGAATCTACAAAATTCCAGCAGTTTTCACTGTTTTTTAAGAAAACAACAACACAGCAAAG
Organism: Loriculus beryllinus; assembly: GCA_039877255.1. Lineage (NCBI taxonomy): Eukaryota > Metazoa > Chordata > Aves > Psittaciformes > Psittacidae > Loriculus > Loriculus beryllinus. The sequence goes on from JBCJKH010043860.1 coordinate 7,227, forward strand.
GGACTGCACGCTGATGTACTTGCCAATATAGACATGCTAACCGTGTTCATTGTCTCTCACCTACGTTTATCCATCTATGCAGACACATTTTCCAAAACAACTAAATGTCTCCTCTTAAGAAAGTCCTGTTAAGACTATCATCCTCCTGTCAAATTAATTCCCTCCCAGTAGGGAAATCCTAAAGCAAACACCCAAACCAAACCAGAAACTCATGGAGGATATGAATGACAAAAAAGGTGGCAGGGCATTAGGATACAACCTCTATGCACCTGCATTTTGGTGTTTTGGTTCCCTCTCTTGAGGATATACTTTTTTTTTTTAAGGTGGTCTCATCAAAAAGGTTTTCTTGTAGGCTGCATGTGGTAACTATGGACACACGTTATTGAATGTGCATTGTGTGAATGTTTCAGGAGACTGAATGTAATTCCTGAAAAAGACCAACCCACTTATAATTTATTTCAAAGGTAAGGATTTCAGATTTTCCCTATCCCTGAGGACAGAGACTGAAAATCTCTTTTTTTCCTGGTGCCTCCATCAAAAAAAACCTCAAACACTCTCCATTGGTTGTTTGGTTTATAGGCATGGAAGAAAATAACTTGGTAAGCCTTAAAATGCAAAGCAGACCTTCTCCCACATCATTTGACTGCTTTTCTTTAAAGTAAATATATCAAAATATACATATTTCGTAAATAAACGTTCAGAGAAAGCACATTCAGTTCAGACAACTAGCCACGTTTTTCTTAACACCAACATTCAATAATACCCTGAAATTTAAGATAAATATCTTAAAAGGAGATATCAGAACATCTTTTAATTTAGAAGGCTGAATGCAAACATGCATCAAATTCCAACCAGAAATGAGATGGGGGAGGGACAAGGCAAGCAAGGCAGTATCCAAAGTCCTTCCAAAGCTGCGATCCCTTAGATGCTAAGTCTAGAAAGTAATATGTTGTGGGTTTTTTTAGCAGGACTTAGGATCTAGAGAACAGCATACCTTCAAGTCAGCACAGCTCTCCCACCTCTGCTAGTGAGATGTTTGGTGCTTGTCAGCAACTGATCAAAGTCCAAGAGAAAGTTTTAACCTAGCATCACTTAAGAGAGTGTGTCTGCATTTTCAGTCTGAACTAGAACAGATCATTCTTTTATGAATACATGTTAATAACCATTGAATAAAGAACGTATTTTAAACAGAACTGTTTAAAAGAAAAAAATTAAAAAAATCCACCCAGTATTTATGGGAGGGATTCACAACGTGAGCATTCGAGGCCCACCCAACATTACTTCATTAAAGATTCAGTTTTTTTCCAACACCTATTTCAGTGCAAAACAGAAACAAAGAACAGAAGAGGGAAGGTTAAAGCATTGCAAGCACTTGTTTTTAGCATAACCACATGTTCATGACTCTTGATGCTGACAGTTGGTGATACAAATAAGAAAATAAGAAAAGAAAAAAACCTACAGAAATGGTACAGAAAGTGCCATCTAAATTAAGATTCCTCAAAATACCAAACAAAAATTACTACATCGGTCTATCTGTAATTAACACTTTGTACAAAGGGTATCAAAAGGTCTTAGCAATTCCACAAAGCCCATCACAAAACTAATCTTCAAAGTAATTGCCATGCTTACTTATAGTACAACTGAGACCATCACAATAAAGACTTACCACAGACAAAATTAGTTCTGTGTGTCACCATCAAAATGTGCATCCATCCTCACAAAAACTACAGTTGCCTCCCAAAGCTACCACCAGTGGTAACACTGGCCGCTCAGTATCACTGGTGAGAAAAATTACATTGCCTTGTTTACAAACAACCAAGTTTTGAGCACTTTGAACAGTGACAAAGGGAAGACTACTCCTTTTCTTGGGAGAACAAAGTTGCAGGAAAAGTCACAGAGAAACACCTGCCATCCAAGGTGTATCATCTAAACTTACCTGGCTTAGCTCAACATTTTTTTTGCTCGGAAACATCTTGCCCATAGGCCAGATCCAGCTAAAAGAAATAATTAATTTTGCCCAGAAATATCACTGTTGTTATTCCCTCCTCACAACCTTAATCCTTGCTCATGACAAGGCACACACAAATCACTAAACCAAACCACAGACATCTCCACTCTGCAGACAGCTCTCTGATGAGGCAGGGGACATGCATCTCCTTGATGAAGCAGTGGTGAACCTTTGGCTCCACAGAGATTCCGAGCTGACACCAAGCAGCTGTGAGCTACCACACTTTTACAAATCAGTTCAGCATCAGAAATCAAATGCAGTTGCCACAACATGCTCTCATGACCAGCTTTGCTGCAGCCAACAAACAGTACATTTCTACTTTTTTGACCTAGCTTAAGTTTCCTGGAAATTTTCAAGAGAGAAATATTTTTTTCCCAACTGTAGATGGTTCAATTTTGGAGGAGAGGGGAAAAAACCCCCATACATATCTCTCATAAAATCATTATTCTTCAAACGAGTTTACTTTGGAATCACACAACTTCATACATGAAGCAAGGACCGTCTGGACGAAGCTAAGTATTTGACTACTTTGCATTTTTAAGAATCAAAGCTCAAGAAATGCTGAACCTGGGAGACGTTTTCCCCCTAAGATCTTCCCCAGAATAGAGTAACTATTGCCTTCACTTCCTTTCTCTGTTTATGAAAAAAACCCATTTCTGTATTAGTAACACTTCTGGGAGACAGATGTGAAACTACCTGTCTTTTCTAGAGAATGTTGTTACCTCCAGAGAAGACTCTGAATAACCATCAGAACTAGCAAGTGTTCTCGAGACCTGGTGTGAGAAACCTGGACTTACAGTTCAGGAATGTCTCAATGGATTGTTTATACCAGGTCATGAAACCAACAGAAAAAGCTTCTATATCTGTCCACTCCCCAGCCCTATAACACGTTCAAGAGTTCAAAGTCACATGTGGAAAGTCTGCACGGAATAACAAAGACCCACATGAACAATACGGTGCTAAAGAGCATGTTGGCATACCTTCAAGACTTATGTAAAGATGACAAAACGCATACTGACCTCACCTTCATGTAACAGGTATCAATATGTAATTCAATGTGGTAGCAATTCCAACTAATTTCACAGTGTTGGAAGCAAGTGACCATGCTGGGCATTAAACAACACTGTCTGTTCCTTCAAGCTCATTTTTAATAAAAGGTATCTTTCTATGAGAGTGTATGTCTGTTTACAGCAGGATCACAGCACTTAGTAGGACAGCCCCAGAAATGTCTTTACAACGCCACATGAGACAGATCATCTCCTGAAGAAAATAAAGGACTTGTTTTGATGGGCTGCCAACATCAGAAAAGGAAACACTGTTTTTTCCCTGGAACAGTAAGTTGCCATTGAAAAAGAGGGAAGAAAAGAAGTGCAATCCTAGAAGAAAAGTAAACAGACTTGAAAATGCTTTGTATGACCTCCGCCCCTGGTTAGCAATACCCATAGCAAAAGGTAGTCATACCAAGAGCAGTACTATTAGTGAAAAGGATAAAGGCAACTCTTAATTTGTGGAAAACCACACGACATTTCTCACATTCTCCAAAGAACTGTGTTTTTCACTGACAGGCATTGCTTGCTTTTCTCTAATAAAAACTATGCTCCTATGACCTACAAAGTTAATTAACTCCACAGAGATAATAAACCTAAATTGAAAGAACATTCCTTGTAGACATAAGTCACGAGGATGAGTGATTACACCACCTTTTAAACGATCCAAATATCTAGCATTAAGTGTCATAATGACCCTAAATAAATATTCATCCCCACGTTTAAAGATGGGGAAATTTCAACACAGACATGCAGCAGCATGCCTCAAGCTGCACAACAAGTGGTTTTCCTTAATGCAACCAGTAATCACATTACTGTCTCTCATTAGAAGCCATGAGAGACTTGTTTGGTGTAAGAAATACTGGGATAAATCTAATAATTCCAGCCTTTCTCTGCCTGTGTTTGTAGATTAGTTTACCACATTATTTATTACAGATCATATTTAATGCTTCAGATGTTGAATCACATTTCTAATTTTTCCTCAGTGGTGAATAAACACTCCAGCAGTTTGAAAATACACAGAACATTTTACCATTACTAGGAATTTCCAGAATCCTTATCAGTGTTTTTGCTATTTTCAATATTTGCCTCCCTCTTTTGTTGTTGATTCTTTATATCAAACATAGGAGAAAATGCTTACTGATAATAAGCATTTATTCTTACTTAGGTGTGCAAAGGTGTTATGAATTACTATTGTGGTGGCTTTGCGTCCATCTCAAAGTACCACTTGCCCTTCCTTAATGAACACACCTCTTACTCTCATCTCCCATGTATTCTGGCCACAACAAGAGACACATGCAACCTCACTCATTTCACAACCCATACATTCGTCCCAATACTACTTGTCCTACCAGAAATGCTTCACAGAGGCTCTCAGCATATTAAGCAACACTACAGCAACTGCCAGAAGAAAAGGGTACCTCTACGCTTAACAACTTCAGTGAAACTTCAGTTAAATGCTGTGTGGAAACACATCTCTCTTCACTTTTGTATTTTCACTAGAATTACAAGAATTGTGCCCACTGAACCCAAGAGAATCTTCAAAGATTTTTAAGCGTCTCTGATGTGCTATCCAAAAATAACCATTACTTGCAGACAGGCTGTAAATAGCATCGGGCAAGTGCAGCGCTTCATGGATCTGGCCAAGAAATGCTTGCTTAATTGAAAAGCATGCTCACAGAAATGTGGACACGGCAGCAGCAGCCACACTGCATTTCACAGTACAATTCCTACCTCTAAATTACGTACAGGATTTCTAAATATTTTGGTGTATTGGGAATCCTTAAGTTCAGCAGTTCACTAAAATCAGTACTGTGCTCATGTGAACTAACCACTTGCTCCCTAAAAAAAGCAGAACTCCATATGATGCAGTATTTTGCCTGATACGGTCAGTGGCATCCATCCACTTCTACACACAAAATCTATCTGTAAAGGAACAACATTAACATTTCTGTCCCATGCAATGATCTCAGTGTAGAAACATAATCCTTGCTTTTAGAGTGAATATAATCCCTAAAACAATTTAGAGATATGTAATAGTCCAGACCATGCTAACAGTAAAGATCCACTTATTTTCTGAACTTTCCAGAACAATTTGATTCCAAAGCAGTTAAACTATCAGTTTGTAACAGCAGGACAGTATTTCTATACTTGATAAAAATCACAGAATCATTTAGCTCATTAAGGCTATCCATTTTCAGAAGCTCATTTTCTAATTAAATTATTGCGAAGCAGCACTCAAACATAAAGCAACACACCAAGAAAAGCAATAAAAAAAAACCCCACAAAACCAACCCCACAGACACAGAAAATCAAAGCAAAGGTTACTGAAAGATACGTAAAGAGATTTTTTTAAGTTTTGTTAGAGCTCTGCTAATGTAAAAAATACATTAGGAAATGTGCATAAACCTGAGAGTACTGTCAACTGCACACTAGCATGCCACCTTCCACGTGAGTTTTCTGTAGGACATGTGACAACTCATTCAGTAGTTTCTTCTGAAGTTTTAATGAAACAAGTTTTCTATTTCTCATTAAGAAGTACAACTACTATAACCTACAACGTTTGTAAACTCATGCTTTATTCTTGAAAGCTAATTTAGCTTCTCTCCTCTTACAGAAAAAAGCTGGCACACAAACTTGGTTTAACCTAAGCCTTCCCCTTATCTAGATGCAGTACTAGCAACAAATATAAAAGTATTTACTACCTAATTCTGGAAAAACAATGCCACTGAAATCAGCTGTAGTTGTTGAGTTACTAACACTGATGCAGCACATGAAACAAGCCCATTCTTCTATCCAATGACACAGCCATATCTTTGCCCAGAATCACATAACTACAGAATCATTCAGTTTGAGAAAGATCTGTAAGAACATCAGCCATTAACGCAATACTGCCAAGTCCACCACTGAACCATAACCCTAAACACCACATCTACACATCTTTTAAACCCTTCCAGGGATGGTGACTGAATCGCTTCCCTGGGCAGCCTGTTCCAGTGCTTGACCCTCTTAGTGAAGGAATGCAACCTAAACCTCCCCTGGAGCAACTTGAGACTGTTTCCTCTCATCCTATAGCTTGTTTCTTGAGAGAAGAGACCGACCCACACATCGCTACAACCTCTGCTCAGGTAGTTGCAGAGAGTGATAAGGTCTCCCCTTGGGCCTCCTTCAGTCGAGACTAAACAAGCCCAGTTACTCCAGCTGGTTCTCACGAGATTTGCGCTCCAGACCCTTCACCAGTTTCACTGCCCTTCTCTGGACCCACTCCAGCACTTCAATGTCTTTCTTGTAGTGAGGGGTCCAGAACTGAACGTAGTTTTCAAGGTGCAATCTCACCAGACCTGAGTACAGGGGGACGATCACTGCCCTAGAACTGCAATTAATACTTCTGGATGGGTTTTAAAGACAGAAAAAAAGACAGAAGAAAAAAGTGACACCAACAAGAATCTTTCCAATGGAAGCTATGAAAAGTTCAAAGTAAGCCATATTATCAAAGCATAAAATAAGCATGCTTTGCCAAATTCTCCCCTACCAGGTGCAAGACCTGCCTCCATTTGTTAAGGTGGGCATACTTCCAGCCGACAAGACTCCACAGCCTTCCTTTTCACCATAACACAGAAGATGGAATCTTATTCCTTTAGTTTAAACAAGTCAGAACACTTTTTTTGAGTCCTGTCAATCTGTATAGCATCATAGTCTTCAATGAGAAAAATAAAAGTTTTTAGTCACCATGTTTGAGGAAAAAGGCCACCAGAGCTTATACTAAACTTTTCTAATTCTGAAAATGGATTTTTTTTACGATGCTGCTGCTCACCAGCACTGACCAAAACCCCTATAACTTAATTAAAAATTTACAAAAGGATAATTTGCTTACTGATTGTGTAGCAAATCTCTCAGGAATGCCACAAAACTAAAGATTCAGGTGAGTTTCCATCTGTGGCAGCTAGTAAATCTGTCTACACCACGAGAAATGCAAGCAGGAAAAACAGCAGGCAAGAGAATGCAACATGAACTATGAAATTATGTGGAGTAAAGGAAATGACTGTCCTATAAAAACATACACTGAAAATCAGAGCAGAACTCTGTTCAAGGGATATTAGATCTTTCATAGTAATTTTTGTAGTTCTCATCATTACCTGGCCATTAAACCACTATTTCTGGTTTTTCAGACTTCAGGAGGGACCTAGAGGAAGCCTGAAGTGCTGTATTTACAAGGGAGAATCAGGATACAGACTTGAAAGGAAAGAGGAAAAGAGAAGAACCACCAAATAAAAAAAAAAAAGTACACAGGAAGGGTGGGAGAGAAGGAAATTGAGGAGCCATTTCCTGAATGATCCCTGGAATGAAATTAAATTAGGACATAATTTTGGAAATGAATCTCAGTAACAAATCTGTCAGCACAGACTGAATATTGACCAGCTAAGCTTCCAGCAGAGTGACAGACTGAGGTCAGCACATGGTGGTACTTCCCCAGGATGTCTTCTGAGCCCCCAGTGCAGCTCCTGAACCAGAGGCAGTAGTAACTCAGGAACAGAAGGAAAATCCACCTATCTCTAATGGCTTAAGGAATCTACATCTACAGCTTCCTACTATTTGATACAGTGCAAAGTGCTTTGTTTGATATCTGCCAATGATATTTTCATTTGATTCTTGTGTTGTCAGAGGTTAATCACAATTCCCTTGCCTACAAAACGACGAACGACCTTGAGAAGGCAACATCTACCATCCCCACAGTTTCTTTTCCAAGCTATAATGTCCTAATCAATATAAATACGCCTCATATGGAAGCTGTTCTGTATTTTTGATCACCCTTGTTACCATTTGTAATTTTTAGCCCTGACAGAAAGAAAACATGTAAGAAAAGCTGGAAGAAAACACAAAGGTGACAAAAGCAAGAACAAGAGTTTGCTAAACAGTATTCCTCATAATGTTAAATTACTAATTAGCAGAACTGCCAACTATATCCAATGCACATACAATACCACTTTCCCAGTGCCCCAGGGGATTTGATTTTAAATATACTAAATTAAAAACTGCCTAATTTATGTTCAGAAGACTTTTGGTATCAGTTATACCTTAGTCCCTAACCCTGCCTCCACAGTGGCTTATAGCCACTTATGGAATAGAATTAGGAACAGAGCTCTTCCCTGGGTATTACAGTTCCTCAGCTGTAAGAAATCAGAAATTTGGCAGACTTCTTGAGCAAAAAAAAAAAAAAAAAAAAAAGAAATAAAAGAAAACCAGCCATTTAATAGCTATGGCATAGATCTTTCCTCCCTAGGTTTTGACATCATGTACTTGGAACTTTTGGTTCCTAAAGATCTTAAGACAGTGACCCCCAGAACTTAGCTGTTCATTATGTAAAACCAAATAAATCAACAACCCATTTTCTTCTCCCTGCCTTACGCTTAATAATTTCACTAGGTATTGCTTCCCTTTTCAGTTATGAAAAAACAGCCAATATTCTCTCCCTTATTATCCTTCTCTACGCTATTAAGGCTTTACAGATTTCTATTATACCCTCAGCTGTTTCTTCTCTAAACAGCTCTAACCCATTTAGTCGTCAATGCAGAAGCCACATGCTCTCTTGGCCATCTTTTTCACAGGTATCCTTAGTGTCTAATCCTATTTTTTTTCCAAAGCCTTGAGTGTAACAGACGCTGGCAATAGCAGAGTGAATAATTTCAAGGAAGGTGAGCCTTGTGGATTCTGAGTTATCTTCACGTTAGGTTAAAAAGTACTCTCTGTGTATTTCTTAATCTAGTCTCAATAGAGAGCATTAGACATAACAGCAGTAATTCTGCTGGCTTTCCAACTCACATCATCTATACCAGAAACACTTTATACACCAACTCACACCTTTTTTTTCCCCCAAACTTGAAGATTTCTTGTGAAATACAGTGTTAGGAAAGCATTATTACTTGTTGCACAGGAAATATTACCTGAAGATCCTGAAAATTATAAGCATGCTCTTTTCCACCCTATCATACAAGAATCAACACACAATGTAACAAGTGTGGAGTTCTTTGATAATAGTGGAACCATGACTTTCAGGAAATACGTGCTTCCTAGAGAAACAGCTGTACTAGAGAGATCACAATTAAACACAAGATTATGGCTATGAGAAGAAATGGAAGGGGAAAAGCTCATACATGCTTTAAAATATACCATTATTAATACATATAACTTTTAAACAAATTACTTCAATAAAAAGCACTAAGACAGCTCTTGATATTCAGTTCATTTTACCTGTTCTTGAGACTCACACACAAGGAGCTACACATCCAACTAAACCACAAATATTTGAGTTACTTTAATAACTTCTCTGAAGGTACCTGATAGAAGGCTAGTCCCATGAACACTGATATTCCTTCAGCTTTCCAGGGTTTCACCCCTTCTAGCTCTCTCACTTATGATTTAAGGTTACTGTTCCATTGTAGGAAAACAAGATGTCCTAAAGAACTGATGCAGTACATTTAAAAGCCTGCACGTACAAGATTTCTAAGTAAAGCAACACAGCAATATATAAATACATTTGACAGACAACAGTATCTAAAAATTTGTTTATTCCTGCTATTGTAGTTAGTGGGCTAAACCTGAACTCATTCTGCCAGTACTAATTAATACTGTCTATGGCCTGTTCAAAGAGGCCACGATGATCACAGATGACATGGAATTTAGTAGATGTTAAGATGGTACCACTTCACACAGTGCCCAACAACCATGAATTATAACAACCACACCAAGTGGTTATATCAGATTAGTAAATTTCCCAAACTTCTGGAGCTAAACTTTCAATAAAATGAAAATTTTAGTGGTAAAACCCTTTTGAAGCTTGGCCATGTGAGATAGATTCGTGTTTCTGAGTCCTTTCTGCTAAGCCTTCACTAATGTGGCTCCACTTTGGGGCAGTACTTGTACATCATCTTGTGTTTTTTGTTTAGGCTTTTGTATGCTCTGAAGAAAAATCATCAGGAAGTCTCCCTGACATCAAAATGAAGAAAGCAGCTGACATTATAGTATTATTACTCTAGATAAAAGCCATCACTCAGTGTAATCTTACCTTACAAAGCTAACACATGATACTAATAAAATAAAATCTTAGCAAGACAAACAGCTATAGGCTTAAACTAAGACAATGGATGAAGATCTAACACTAATCTTTATTATGTCATTGCCTACTTTTTTTTTTTTAGCTTATTTTTTACATTTTAGGGGCACAGGATTGGAAGTGACTTCCAAGATCACTATGTCCAAACTGCTGCTACTCCAAGAAACTCTTAACACATTAATTCCTTCCTAAAATTCAAGCTCTGCTTTAAGGCAATCAGACCTTTTCCCTGACCATGATCCAGAACGTAACTGCTGACAGAATGATTCCCATTTCCAAACCATCTGTACCAAGAGCTGATTCATCTCTATTTAACCTTGTGCTAAAAATGTACTTAAAAAAAGGTATTTTCTTCCTTGTTTCTCTAATAAGAAAAAAAAATTTATTTACTGCAAAGCAATACAATAAAATAAAAATAAAAAGTCAGCTTTTCTTTTGATAGACTAAAGAGATGGCCTTTGTTAACCTTTCTCAACACTTTTCATTCATTTATTCTGAAAAACACTGAAGCCTAGTGCCTCTATTACACTTCCTGGGTTTTTTTTCCCTCCTAAGCAGATAACCCAAATTCTACCCTGTATCCCACAAGGTGTCTCACCAGCGCCTTATGCAATAGCACACAGTACTCCTTACCTCATCCACCACATTTTAGGATCCATTTCCTTTTCCCTCAAATCACGTAATTATTACGTCATCATCTAATATATCCAACTGTCTTCCTCCTTTGTCACAGACAACCGCTGAGACTCCAGCATACAGCAAAAATTTTTCTAGCCCATAATGGTATGACTAAAAAGCTATTTGAAGACAGCATAACAGAACTGTGATGAAATTCAATGATATGCAGTTCATACTGTATAGTTTTCACTGGAAAATTACTCCTAAGTTTGTGTCATCAACCAATTTAACCAGAATACGTTTGCTTTTTAATGATGATGTTGCCATAACCAGTAACAACTAAAACTGGTCTCAAGCTAAAAATCCAGAAGAATATCACTATGACAACATCCCAACTTAAAATTTGCACTTTCTCTCCCCTTCAGCCAGTTATTCCTCTAATGAAGTCCAAACATGGGATCTGTTTATACTTTGTCTACAGAATCCACTTACTGAAGAAAGCATAAGATGAAACCTTCCTTTCTAAAAAACTTAGTTCGACTTATTCCATTTAACATTTACCTCCATGGCTAATTATTTCTTCCTTCCATGATTTCCTCTTACATTTTCTGTGTGAATCATATCATTCTCATAATTAAATATGAATAAGTCACTTTATATTCTGCAATCCTATAGCCCTATTCTGACCTGTTAGGAGTAAGGAAAATATAATACAGCACACACACTTGGAAATCTATTTTTTTTTGCAGGGTGTGGCAGCGGAACATTGGCACCCTTCTAACTAGAGCATATGAATTTTGCTCCATACCAACAGACAGCACTGTTCTCACTGAAAAGTGAGAGGAAGGATTAATTTATAAGTAAGGACAGAGAAAATATTTGTCCTTGTCGTAGAATTTCTTTCCTTTTCCTTCTTTGAGATGGGAGCATAAGTTCTGGTATTTTCTTTGCAAGGTCTAATTCAGCCTAGTATTTTTATCTACATTTGTTGATACTCAAGTCTACAGTTTCCTTATCTACAGTGCGCACAAGTTTAAGAGTCAGGTTGCATTCAAGTAGGTTTTAATTGAAGTGCGATGAGCAGGGCTCCTCCTAACACAAAGAAATTCAGACTATGGATCTTGAGACAGACTTTTTAATAGAGAAGATGCAGCAGAACTTATCATCAGTGGTTTACCCTTGACATCAGTGGAACCAGGACTTCACTCAACCCATTCATGTCTATCCTGGTCTCTAACACACCTCAGTGCAGGGACACAAAATTCAATTCTGTTCACAGCAGTATAAAACCCAGTTTGACTTATGAAGGTTGAGGAGCATGTGACATGAGTTACAAGTATTACTTTTTGCACCTCAGTTTATCAGAGGAATTTTCCTGCTGCACCACAAGAAATTGTATCAAAAGGAAACAGGTGGTAAGAGGGAACAGGAAGGGCAAATAAAAACATAAACAAAAAAATGCACAGCCCCAAAAAATTCCAACGGTACTAAAGAAAATAATGTGAAAGATACTGATCGGCAAATACTGCTTTCCTTGTTTCAGCTGGATCGTCAAGATTAAATCTCCTCAAACTAAAATGCAGCATTAATATGGACATTAAACCCTCAAAACCTCCAAACAGCCTACAAAAGAAGGAGAGTTAAGAGAACAGGAACATTGCAACTGCTCTCCATTTGTAAAGAAGGCATCCTGTGGCAGTGAGGGCTACTTCTTCCTGCTCTGTTACAAAGAAAGCAATCACAGAGACAAATTAAGTGGAAGTCCATTTTAGTCTATTACAAACTTTATCCTTTTACCTGCTGTTTGTGGTTAATATATTAACTCCTTCTTTAAAATACAACTGTTGAAGGTATTTGTTACTTAGTGTAACTAAATGCCATTTCCAAATGTTTTTTCAAGACTTGGGATGAGCTCCTAAGAAAGTTTTGTCCAGATGGAGAAGTGTATGTAATGAGCATAAACTACCAGAAACAGTGTTCGTTTTACCATTTTCAGAGATAAGGATCAATATTCAGATGGTTACAGGATAAAACTAAATCCTCAATAGGGAATCCCTGATCTTGTTTATGGCCTGGAGAGATGGATATGCCTGGAGCCGTTCTTTGATAGAACTGGACTCCACAGAGATAAATGTCTGTTACCCATCTGGTGCTGTGTGTGTGGTTTGTATTTGGCAGCCTTTCTACATAAGAAGAAACATGTTACTGAGCCTCACCTATTCATAAAAATGTCATCACAACCTTTGTATTTTGCACAGGAGATAAATTTCTAAAAACTGGCAGGTCTGCCCCGAGTTGCAGAAGAAACAACATGCACTCTTTAAGTCTTACTTTTTCTCTTTAAATTTCCAGCCTGTTGGTGAGGCATTCACAAAGGTCACACTGGACAGAAATGGAGAGTCAAAGGGACCACCTTTCTGTCCACTGCATCCTTCCATGACATTAGAGAAGAAAGATAAGCAATCTAGCACACAACACCTCAACAAGCTGAAGTTTACATGTGGCCACACAAGCAAAGAAGACTATGCCAGTTCTCAGTACAACACAGTTTGGCCATCAGTCACATGCTGAGGCTGGACAGTCTTGGTAGACTGCTCTGGTGAAGGTATATTCTGAGCTCAAGGTGCCCCCAGTGAAGTAGAGTCTCTCATCAAGAACTCAAGCACAGAACCCAGACACCCTTTCTTCTTGAGGTCCTGCATGGACTTCGTTTTCTCTGCTTAGGTTAGAAAATTAGGTGTTGTAGCATTTTCTGCTTCTGCGGGTTTGAGATTATATGAGTATCAGGCTTTCTCACTTGAACTCATGTCACTCTGCGTCATATAATCACACACCTGTGCATACATCTACTCCATGTTATTTACTCACTTTTCTCTAACACTGAATGACAAAAGTAGTCCTGAAACAGAAACTACCTCATGCCTCACACTAATAATGAACGAAAAGCTAAGTATATTGTACCTTAGTAAGAGGGTTTTTTCCCCAGAGGAAAGCCATCAGTTCCCCCTTAATACTATCCCCTAGTAGGATACAAAAGGAAAGAGTCAACACTCTTCTAATACAAAGGTATGGCAGGCAGACAGTGCTCTCAGGCTGCAGCAATGCCGAATTGTTTAGTTGCCTCACGCATAACCTCATTCTTCATCTCATGCTTGAAGTCACTACCAAGGGCTAACAATATAATTAGAGGTTTCCACTGAGCAATGAGTGGTAAATGTAGGTGAACTACTTTGAATACAAGAAACAGTGGTAGTAAGCACCAGGGAAGAGGAACAAAGATTAGAGAACTACAATTTCAACAGCAAAGGTTATTCAGGATTTATCCAGAAATCACATTAAAACTACTTTTTTTCCCACCTGACTTGTTAAAAATTTAATAAATTCTGGTAAGAAATCTGACTGCAAAGCTACACTCAGTCATTCAAATGTTCTGTGAGAAGCAATAATATAACTATTCCCTGGAATCTTTCTTACTTGCATCCTCCTACTATGTTTTTCAACACAAGTAAAATGCTGTGAGGGGAAAGGCTGCATCTTGTGGCACCATCCCTTTTGGAAGTAGCAGACAGTACTCTCAAGGGATTTCAAATGAAGGAAAGGATCATGTTCCCAAACTAAGACTTCTGAGATCAAGTGACGTATGCGCTCAGGGCTGATACATTTGCAGACCTCAAACAGAACCAAGGACTAAAAAGCCAGACCCAAATAGTTTATGCATAAATCAACCACAGCCAACAACATTAACCTGTAACCTCCCTCAAGAGAGCTTCTGTCTGTTTTAAACTAAGGAGCAAAGAGCATGTGGCAATTAAAAAAAAAAAAAATCCTTACATTATGCCCAAAAAGTGGGTGGAAAAAACCCTGGTATTTGAGTCTTCCCCTATTATATACAATATACTGATTCCTTTTATTTCTGTCTTACTGTTAAGTCTGTGAAACAAGTCTGGAAGAAGCTACAGCTCGACTATGTAAGAACAAAGGTGTTGATCACACCGATCATTTCTTCACAAAATGTTTTATGCACACATGGAACTCTAAACCAGGTTTAATTTGAAATCTTAATGTTGTTGTTCAACCACATTGCCTTACTCACCCAGCAGTGACGACTTTCTAAATTAGTTAAATAAAGACCTCCTGCAATAACCTTTACAGATAAATTGGGTAAGAAATAGGTTTTCTTATATCTATTTCCCTATTTTTATCAGGAGAAATATTCCCTATATGGAATACCTGAAGTCTTTTTCTTTTGGCCATCTCTGTAAACAACAACAACATCCAATTTCTCAGCAGATATTTGCAAATTGTGCTTTCACAAATAAGACTGCTCTAAAAATAAAGAGCTCAAACACATACATCCATGCACAGGCAAGTTTAAGGTTTCTACGCTCGTACATCTTTGACAGGAAATCATCAAGAAACATATTCAAAGTTTCTACAGTAGATGGGGCACAGAATCAAGAGGAAAATTCGTAACTTTTTTCATTTTGACAAAGACTAATTATTTTTGTCAATGTAGCAAGACATGCAAATATTTTGGTTTAAAATAAGTAGCATAGTATATTATAATGAAACACATTTTGTGCTGAATTACATAAAAGGAAAGGCATGCAAGTTTAATCAACTATTACTTAGCATATTCCCCACTTGCAGTCAGACAGTACTCGCACTACAAGTCACACATTCCTCAACCCTTTAATATTGCAAGATTACTAGATGCTTCAAACATATCTGTACTCCAAATAACACTGCAGTAATGCTTCTACTGAATTTCTACCAGTATTACAGTACAAGTTCGGCTATAGGAAGCAATCAGCTGCAAACTGACCATAATGCTGCTTGCAGGTACTAAAATCAGCATTTAAAACCCAAAACCAAATGCTCCCACCCCAACTAAACAAACCCAGCCCAGCTACTCACCATTCACGGCTGTGGGAAACAGAGCCATCATGATCTTGAATATGTCTTGCTAGCTCTTAGCCATCTGCAACATAAAAACATTGTGCCATTAATAATGCAACAAGGGCAAAACGTAGCTCCGTGCTCCCGCTGAGCAGGGGGAATGTCTGTCCCCTTTAGCTCACACTTCCGATAGCGAACAATGCCGGGCTTGAGGCTGCTGCTGAACAAGCTGAATTTACATTTGGGAGGAGGTGGAGGAATTATTTTTTATAGGGTATGCAATGCACTCCTGAAGCTAGTGGCACATTCTTAAAGGAAAACAGTACCAACTGTTCAGCAACTGCTGCATAATGTACACAAACAGTTGACAACATGTCAGAACATATGGCGTGGAGAACAGCCCTCTCCTAGCAGGAGGAGACTCGCAGGGTCCTAGCACACCAGGGTATGCGCTCTCCCTGGTAAATATTTATGCATATCATAAGAAAAGTTCAAGGCACAGCTCCGTAACAGAATGCTTCTACAGAGAAGAGTGGAAGAACAATTATTATTAAAATTCATCCATTCCGCTACTCCATGCACTATTTACAAAGAAAACACTCTTACAAGATGCATTCCAAAGGAAAATTACTTGACCTAATAAAAATCTGTAGTCAGCCAGTTTTCTGTAACCACCACAGAGTGAAGTTATTCCTTCTCTTGAGGTATTGCATAAAGACTCAAAAGCAGCATTTAAAGGGATCTCAAAGTAATTTACTTTCATAATAAATATAAGACCACTAAGACTTATTTTGGTTTCCTAGTATGCATCCTTTCAAAGGTTCCTGTAGTAACGCTTTTAATCCCGCAGAGTAGCAAAACACTAACTAGTACTTATCAGAGAGGCAAGTATAAACACCCCTTTACAAACAGAACCAAGACAACGCTGCAAGCTTTCACTTTGGATGAGATAATTTTGTTAAACACTGAAATTTATACATCATTATCCTGTGCTGTACGTGGAGAAACTACTGAGCAGGATGAAGACATAAAAATTATATTTCAATTAAAAAGAAATAAAAATCACATCTCGGATCCCTCCGTCATTCCCTCTTCAGATACCAAACCTTCTCCTTCCAAAAAAACCCTGCACCTCCCAATAAAACCATGGATTTAATATTAAGCACAGAAATACCACACACAGACCACTCCCTCTCCCTGCAAGCAAACTCCTGCACATCTCATTATAAAAGTCAAGCAGCTGAAAAGCCCTCTGGTTTCACATGTGGACAGAAGAGCATTTCTTCTATCTACTGCCCATTTCTGCAATAAAAATCAAATGCCTGGGATGAGTTAACAATTCCCTCTTTATCATTATCTCATTATCATCATCATCATCATTATTATGGCGTTTTTATTTTTTATATTATTTGTACTATTATTAATATATCCTATAAATAATATTTAAATCATGTTATTGTAATAGGACACAAATTATTCATTTTCCCTTGGTTACTTGTAAACTTCATGACCATGCATACACCAGGTCCCCCCCAAATGAATGAACAGCATTTTATCTGAAGTTATCTTGCCCTGTGTTGTTTATGTAACTGTCCAGCGAGAAATGAACAATTCAGTTTTGATTTACTTTTTTTAAATCTGACACATTACAGAGCAGTATCATTAAGACACCTGACATTCCCGATGTTTATATACCTTATACACATGCACATCCATGTACACACACACATACCTACATATATGTTAAAAAAAATAGTAAATGGAATGGTTGGCAAGTCCAAATGATCTCTCAGGGTGACATTAGGTATCAGCTGCAGAAAGATGAAAAAAAAGGAAGCATGGATCTATTCCAGGACATGAATTCTAAAATAAATGGAAGTATTTTTAGTTTGCTTCCAGCATCCCTTCCTAGGCCTTACCAGCAACCTACTAAGAGACATTTGAAACCTATATATAGGCTTCCTGAAAAACACTCCCAATGTTGTTAAACATTTCTACAGCATGTTTCTCTGCAAAAGCTGTTCTGTCAAGGAGGGAGCGCCTGAAACCATGACACAGAAACAGGATGCTAAAGAATATCCCAAGAATCAATAGAACAAAGCTCAATCGAGCTTTGCTTTGACACTGCCTCTGGACTTACAGTCTTACTGGATAAAGGCTACACATTTGCCCTTTTCTCCAATGTATTTTATTTTCTATTTTCAGATTTTTATTCTTTTTTAAATAAGTAATTATAACAGAATCACAGAACCACAGAATAGCCCAAGTTGGAAGGGGCCCACAAGAATCAGGAGGTCCACAGGCTCCACAAAGGACAACCTAAAAGTTAAACCATGTATCTAAGACCATTGTCCAAACACTTCAAGGCTTGCAGGCATAACCACTTCCACTCTTACCAACAGCTACCTATGTGCATGTACAGGCATCTATCTTTCACAGATCTCTGAGACAAATGGTCTCTGCCTTGCCCTGCATTCAAAGAAGCACGGCCAGCAGGTCAAAGGAGGTGATTCTGCCCATCTACTCTGCTCTGGTGAGACCCCACCTGCATCATGCTCTGAGGACCCCAACATAAGAAGGATGTAGAGCTGTTGGAGCAAGGCCAGAGGAAGCCATAAAGATGCTCAGAGGGCTGGAGCACCTCTGCTGTGGAGACAGGATGAGAAAGTTGGGCTTGTTCGGTCTGGAGAAGGCTCTGGGGAGTCCTTAGAGCAGCTTCCAGTCCCTATAAAAGGGCCAACAACAAATCTGAAAAGGGATTTTTTACACGGGCATGGAGAGTTAGGAAAACGGGGAATGGATTTAAACTGAAAGAAGGGAGATTTAGACTAGCTGTAAGGAAGAAGTTCTTCCCTGTGAGGGTGCTGAGGCGCTGGCACAGGTTGCCCAGAGAAGCTGTGGCTGCCCCATCC
>JBCJKH010043867.1:4576-15615 GCA_039877255.1 Loriculus beryllinus
GCGCAGGCTAAAACATAGGTGTGATGTGTGCTCTTCCATCTTACTTGGGCTTATGAGTCTCCTCCCGCTGATAGCGTGATCTGTTGTGCTGCTCTCCTGATACCACAGGGTGATGGAGCTTTCTTGCCTGACCCTTTCTGTGCCGGTTCACGAGGCTTTCTCCCCACATCCTCTGATTTAAAGTGCACTTCCACCCTTTTCCCATAATTTCTTCACACATACAAGAAATCTGAACATGTTTTATATTCTCCTCAGTGCCTGCTGTGTGAGGGTTCAGCCCCAGCACAAGATTTTGGATTATTTTGCATGCAGATCACATTCTAGCTCTTACAAACACAATCTCACATTATTTCTTTATGCAGCATATTCAGGTTGTCTTTAGCCAAACCTGAACAGCAGCAGGAATTCTGAGCTTACTCTGTGTTTGACATCTTCAGGGCGCATGAAACTGTCATATGAACAGGAAAGTCCTGCTGTGCTTCTATGTGACTTTATAATGTTAGAGTGCAAAATCACTTTTAACTGCTTTATAATGGGAATAATCTATTCCCATACAACTAATTATAAGAGACGTCTGACAAAAATTATGTGTAAAAATACGGTTACTGAATTGTTTCTCTGCTATAGATATTCTTCTCTATTTTCTATCTCTATATATATACATCTCAACCAGAAATGCTGTGGGAACTGCCCTCTCACACCTGGTATATGTGTATCCCATCATGACATTATAACCTCGACACAGTCATGCTTTCTGTCCTTTTTTGCTGCTTCTTGAGCAAATGAGGTTTATTGCTGGCACATAACAGAGCCTTTTAATCACTGGCTATAGAACCCCTGTACACAGCAACGCACTTCTTATCCACCTACATTAGGCTGAAAGTGAAAAGCTCTGAATACAAAGATCAAAAGAGCTGTAAGGAAAACTGAGGCATGAGAACAGATTATAAGTTTGATGCCTGTGGACAAAAAATACCAAAAAACACAGTGAAAATACTGACATACAAACCCTAACAGATAAGCCACAAAAATGCTTGAAAATATCTTGGGCTTTGTTTTTCTTTTTCTGAGTATGTTTGGTGTCATGAGAGTGTATCTTACATGATTCTTGATATTTTAATTCTTTTTTTCTCATGACTTGCAACAATTATAAGAATAGCTGCTTATGCTGTACTGACAAGCTGTCTTACTGAGGTGTGGAGTATCATCTAAGGTTTGACTAGAAATCAGAAACCAGATCTATGTCAGTCTTGTAATGAAACCCAAACCCTAAGTGAAACTAGGGCATGTTTTTGCTTATTTTTCCAGGATTTACCAAAGTAAACATATTGAGGGAATCTGGGTCAAAAGGACACATCCAGATACATCCAGAAAATGCATACTGGAGCAAGGAACTTCAGCAGGGCCTCCTGAAGTACATATTAATGCCCCTGTTGTTGTCTCCCACATCTTTCCCATGCACATTTTTTATGTTTTTCATCCTTTTTCACTATTAGCAAGACAAAAACATTGAGAACTTTCCTGGCAGGAGCATTAGTTAGCTGGCTCAGTGGAGTTGTAGTGAGTGGAAGTTCTTCTAAGTATAGACTGTAGGAGTTACACTCACCACTGCTTCTGGAAAACGTCTTAATGGGATGCTCAACTATGTTTAGAAGACTGGGTAGATAAGTATTTTGCTATCTAAGTCAAGCAAAATCTGCCCCCCCGGTGACACAGTAAGTGGTTTCCAGGGGTGTTACACCGTATGTCTGATTAGGCAAAATCTTTTTAAAACAAATGGCAGGTACCCACCAAAAATGCAATCTGCAAAACACATCACAACGTAACACCATCTAAGAAGGTAACCAAGTATAAATTGAAGACAAAAAAAGCCTGGCAGATAATGTTTATACTGTTTATAAACTTTTGCAAATGACACGTCTAGAAAGAAAACTTCAATACCAATTGGTTTTAAAATATGTATAGTTAAAAGATATGTATCCATACCCTCTCAAAACCTGTGACCACATCCAATGAACCCTTATGAACAAACTCAGCATGATCAGCCTACAATTAAAGACATTAAAACAACATTAGAAGGTCCTTCCTAACCATTTAAATGTCTTAGCCTGACATAGAATATTGTGTCTACAGACTCTGTGGGCAAGTTTGGGATTTATTAAGTAGTGCTCTATCTGTGTCCCCCAACTGTTAAACATCAATATCTGTGAGTGGATTTATGTAGAGCTGCTGTTGTATTTCCAAAGGAATACCTGTCAGCCAGCAACCTGCATAGTACCTTATTCATACAAAGAGTAGAAATTATGTTCTTTTGAGTATAAAGATTTGTCTGGCAAGGAGGAACACCCAAATAACAGAGCCTCAGAGAGATTTGTGTCATCTAACCTACACATTTACATCTGAGCTTACCACTAACTCTCCTTTTAGTATGAACAAAATAGGCAACTTCTTCAGAGGGCTACAAATACTGTGTAAATGCTTAATATTGGCTTAATATTTCTTTCTCAGGGAAGAAGATCTTAGCAAAGAGTTCTAGAGTGGCAACAGATCTATCCTACCCATATAGTTTCTAGATGTCACTAGATTAACATAAGTTTCAAAGGCACTTCCCTTCCCTGCCCTACATCTGATATTTGAGCAGAGTTTGACCAAGCATAACTTTAAATGCACCCTATGCAAGAAGGGAAGGAAAGAGGAAACATTTAAAGAAAAACATAACACAGTTTTGTGATGAGTGCCTCTGTGCTTTTATTGTTTTCTGTAAAGCTATTCAAACATCAGACCTAACACGCTCAAAACATGTACAGTTGACTGATTTTCTGCACTGATAGGGAAAAATAAGAACTACTCATTCAGAAAAAAAAAGAAATATGGAGTATTATCTGAACTTTACCTTTTCACCATTGTGAAGAAAATCACCATAATGAACAAATACATTATGGTCATCTCTGTCTGTCCTTACAGTGCTGATTTAGAGCCCCCAGCTGAGAAGGCAGCTGTGAAGAGCAAGTAACTGTTGAGCACAGCAGGAGTCCTTTATTCTAATGCTGCTCAAAGAAATTAATGCTTTCTTTCTGTTGTCCTTATCACTGCCAGCTATGTGTGTGTTTTCCTTGGTAGGTGCACAAAGACTGGGATGGTTAGGCTTTGAAGACATAAAAACCAAGATCTTTTTTTTGTATGTTTGCAGCTAATACTCAGGATAAGACAGTAGCTAGATTTTAGTCACTTCATCTTCTGAAGAGGTTTTATGAGGTCTTGCACTGGCAAGAGTGAACAACAGAATTAAAAAACATTGTTTGTTGCATTCCTGCTGGTACTAGTCACTATATTAATGCTGCAAAATATTTTCCACGTTAGATCTATGTTTCCAAATGGAGAGCTTCTGGGAACATGGCTGCTATAAAAATGCAATTTTCAGTTTGCTTGTTAGTCCCTGACTAATGTAAAATACCTTGTGTATTTAAAATGCTGGCATAAAGATATTTCAAGAACATATGATTAATTAGCAGATAAGTATGAAACAGGACTCTGTTTTTTAAACCAGGTTCTTACCAAATCCTTTGAGGAAATCAATCGCTGTAGGAAGCACTAAAATTATATTTAGAAATCAGAATGATATGATCAAACTGAATTTGCATTGCACATGATTTCAAGGTAGGTATAAACAAGCATGGTATTAGAATACTAGTCCTGATATGTACATAATTCTCCTTGAGAATATACACTTTATTAAACTTGGAAAATAAACATATGTGGGCAGAGGTGATTAAACTACTCTCTTAAAATAACATCAGACCTATACTAGTGTTTTTCCCTAACTGAACAAAATCTGCAAAATATGTGGAGAAAGAGTAAGGCCCCAATAGTTCTACCCTATACTGGGGTAGATGAGAGGGAAAAGGAGATGGCAAATAGGTACAAAACCCAAAAGAGCAAGGTATTAGTAGGACCTTAAACCCTTATAGTACAAGATATTATTGCATTATTAAATTGCACTTTATTAATGCTAAAATTCACTCAAGCTATAAACCACTCTAACCTAAGAAACTGACACTGTTTAATCATCCACACTAGGCTAAACCAACATTTTTAATTCCTTCTTGATCAGCTCACTCCTAAGTCAAGGGTCAGAAGTCTGCTGCAGCTAACCTGCTTTTATTTCCTTTTTTCTCCAAAAGTTGATTTGTCATTCAATCACAGTCAAAATTTGGTCTGTTAAAATACAGAACCCCTACTCTGTACCATAACTTCAGCTATGTCATATCTTACTGTGAATCCCTGTACTGAGTACTCAGATAAACTACCAACTCAAAACTTTTAATACTAGCTCTAATGGCAGCCCAGTAATCTTAAAGAAAAACTGCATATTTACGTGGGAAAATACCTCAATAGGAATAGGAATGCCAGCCACAGGTCAGCAGTATTCTCTTCCTTTCCTTCTCAAAAGCTAAAGCTTGATATCTTCTCTGTTCATATTGATATAGTAAGCGGTGGGAACAAAAACCAATTCCACTTCATTTTGCTTTCATGCCTTATTTACTGTTCACTAACCAGACCCTCACTCCCTGTAAGCAAGCTGGTTTTGGTTTGCTGTTCATCTTCAGAGCCTAACCTGGCATCATGGAACATGTCTTCTAACATTCCTCCCTTCTTTTCTTCTTGCCTAGCATGGAAGGGCTGGAAGGACCAGGATCTTCCTGACTAGTACAGTGCCATGAGCTTGTGCACTCTGCAGAGGCTGCCATTTCTTTCTGGCAAATGAATATTGAGACTAATCCAAGATGCTGAAATAATATTTCCATTTCCTTCCTGCTTAACACTTATATTCCTTATGGTAGAAAATTCCGTCAGTTCTACTAACCTGATGCCTCAGCTACAACCATCATTCATCTCTTCTTATTTTTAATTGCAGTCACACCTTAGCTGAACAGTTTCTACTCTGATATTTTCTAAATAGAAATGAACTGTAGACGCTTGCTATTTTTGATTGCTGTGTAGGACAGATAGACTTTCTATCTCTTGAAAGATGTTAGAAACTTCTGTTCAAGAAGACACCACTTTTACCATAGTCCTGCTCAAATATAAAATATTACACTCAAATATCAAAGACCACTAAATGATGGCAGAATGAGTAGAACAAGCAATATACAAAGCGGACGACTTCTTCCTGGGAACTTAAAATCTGTACTCACACAGTGCATACAACTGTTTGCAAAAGGAAGAACAGGTAGAGGGAAAGAGAGAAAGACTTCTGGCCAAAGTTCCAATGATGGAGATGGCATACTTGTAATCAGCAGCTCTATAGCAGAACAGCTGATATAATTTGGCATCTGATGAACAAAAAGCACAAAATCTTAGACATTGTACTAGTGAATGCATTTGTTTCTGTATAATTGTGATTTAAAATTTTACAGCTTTTGTGCCTGAAAAAGTCCCTGAAAATAATCAGATAGGACAACACTGGACAAGATAATTACTCCTAGTCACTGGCTGCAAGATTTGATTGATGCTATGAGCCTGACAAAAGACAAATGTGTTGCAAGACATAATTTTGAAAGTTATTTGGTATATTTTTGTCTAACCTTAATGTTCTTCACCAGCGCATGGTCCCTGCTCAGCACCACAGAGCTCTTCTGCTTAAATATCTCATGAAAGCTTTGGAGGGTAACCCATGTTGAAAAATGTGCTCACAGGCACACTGAGAATTACCAGACCTTACAGCTCCCAGACCATATAACTTCACACAAACAAAGTGCAAATATGAGGAAGTCCTGAAGTTTGAACTTCAGCCACCATTATCATGTGCACAAACACAAAAGCATACCTTTGTGCCTTGGTATGAATACTGCAGCGACAAAATGGCTGTAGTTCCACACTAGAATCCACATGGTTGAAAACCAGGAAAAACAAAGCAATGGGTCTTTAACTTGAACTGCCTCTTTTTTTTTTTTTTTTTTATATCTCTGAACTTATATATGCAGAATTAGAACTTTAACAGAACCTTAAAAACTAACGTTATCCAGTGTTTTCATCCAGGACACAAAATTATTCACCAGCTCAACAGCAAATTCGTAGGAGGGCTTTTTAAAAAAAATACAAATTATTTTATTATGAAAGCAAAAAAGACTTCAGTAAAATACTAGCTTAAAAATAAGTTGGATGAAATTACCCATGCCCTTTATTTCAATAATGATGGCATAGTGATAGCAAATTATGCTTCACATATAATACTTAAAAAATATTTTCTTATAATGAAAAATATTTTCTTATAATGAAAAATAACTCTTTCTGATGTTCAACTGACACTATGAAAAAGCTTTAATAAAAAACAAACAAAGAAAGAACAAAATTTGAACAACAAACCATATAAATACAACCCATTGGAATATTTCTCATATGAGGAAAGGCTGAGAGAGCTACGACTACTCAGCCTGAAGAAGAGAAGACTCTGGGGGATCTTGCCAATTTGTGTAAATGCCTGAAAGGAGGGTGCAAGGAAGACAGAGCCAGGCTGCTGCCCACTTGCAGGACCAGAGGTAATTGGCACAAACTGTAACACAGGAGGTTCCCTTTTGACAGCAGGAAACACTTTTTTTATTGTGAAGGTTACCGAGCAATGACACAGGCAGCCCATAGAGGTTGTGGAGTCTCCATCCTTGGGGATACTCAACAGCTGTCTGGATGTGATTCTGGACAACCAGTCTAGATGGCCCTGCTTGAGCTGAGGGCCTGAGTTAGAAGATGATTTCTGGAGGTCCTTTCCAACATCAGCCTTCTGTGATTCTGTGATTCTATGCGCATAGCAGAAACAACAGAAAAGAAAAACTGACTTTCAGATAAGTACAAGGAAAGTAAACAAGATTCCCTTTCATTGTCGTGGTTATTTTTCACAAATGAAAAACAAAAATAAAAAAATAAAAAAAGAAAGGAATGCTAACTCTCTTGCATTACTTTAAAAATACTAAGATGTATTGCAAGAAGAAAGACAAACGTATTCTAATGCTAAAAGATACAGCAAAGCTTGTGACAAGCATAGGAGCAGCAGAGATTTTATTTTTTTTCCAGGCCAGAATGGTGGGATTTTCTAGAGGCAGGCGTTGAACAAACAAAAAACAGAACAAACAGAAAACCAACCAGACATACATAATGAATATTGGTGATGCTTAGAGAAGAGGGAGTGAAGAACTTTATTGAAAAGACAGTTTTAGAGAAGAAGCCATCAGAACCATTTAAGCATTAACAGAGTATTGCCAGTCTCAGCTGTACATTTCTATTATATACTGGAAATAATATCTTGGATTTTCTCGGACTGGTACTTTAAACATTTGGTTGTAGGCGATTAGAGGATGATGAAAGAGTGTCTTGAAGAGCAAAATGAGCTAACACTGAAATTTATGCCTGAAGAAAGGAGAAATCCCATTGTTTAAGGTCTAGGTTTACAAAAGAACTTCAGTGTCTACTAGAGCTTTCATGAAAGCAATTGTTCAATGAGATAAACTGGACTAAATCTCCGTTTCCTCTCTTTAAAATCCCGTAAGTAGCTGTCTTTAGGGATCTAATAAAACTGAGGGCTGAGTCCTGTAGTAGCTAAAGGGGATGGGACTGAGTGTAGAAGTCCTGTACACCAAGAATGAGCAGGAAAGTAAAGGAGATAGTAGAGGAAAGAAAAGGCAGGTGGCCTAAGGTTTCCACTTTATCTAGAGCTTCCTAATTCTTCCCACAACTACCAGAACAGTGATTTTTGTCCTCAGCCCTTCTTCCCTCTGTGACCCACCCTGACCTCCTTAGATATAAGCACCTTATAAATCTTGCAAAGCAAGAGCCAGAAGTCAGTTAGGTACCACAGGAGTTTTTTCTTGCCATGGGGCACGGCTTGTAATGATAAGAAACAGAGAGAGCTGAAGGTATATGAAACAAACCTCAGTTTCCAGTGAGCAGAGGCAGAAGTTGGCAGCAAAGGGACCCCTGGAGGGGCCGCAGAAGTGGGCTTGCCTTCAAGCAATGTACACAGAATACAACCACTTTGTCAAGCGGGCACTAGGAGGTGAGCAGCAGCTCAGGCAGCTGTAGTGTGGTGCCTGAGCAGAGCTAACAAGCTTTACTCACTTTTGCACTTTACTAACTCTTAGAAATAATCATGTCAGATGCTTAAACATATGGACAACTTGCACCGTAGCCATATGAGGGCTGTGCAGTTTGAGTCAGACACTACGGGTGCTTCATTGTTCTCATAGAGGGAAGAAGTGAGACTCCCAATTTCAGTTACCCTCAGCAACCCCAGCATGGCAGGAGAACATGTCTGGAGAACAGAGTGGATGTCAAAGAAAGATGGTGCCAGATTTTTAATTGACAAGCCTGTGACTGGACAGGGTAATGTAAGTGGCTGGAGACTGGCAGTAAGAAAGAAAAAGAAAATACTGTTGCCCTCAGAAAATGGAGTGAAGAAGTTATAATTAGTACTCATGAAGGGTTCCAGCAAACACTCTGAGTCTTTGCATTCAAATATTCAAAGATGGGTGATGGCTGGTCTGAACAAAGGGGAAATTGTGCTGGGAAAACTCAAAATGATATTAAACAGCTTCTTAGCTCATCATATAATTTCTCCCATCCAATTGATGGCAATATTATGACAATAATTGCATGTCTGTTTGACAACCATACACTGTCAGTCTTTTTAATGGACCTCTCTGTTTTCAAAATATCCCTAAATGACACAGTTTTTAATGAGCTACACAGCTGCAGGCTGGTTAGTAATTTACGACAGAAACAGTGCTATCACACTCTTCTTGCGTCTTGGTAGTACTGTAGCATGAGTTTGAGGTAAGCAATTCAAAATAGTGACCATTCCAAAATATTTTCAACTGAGATCTGTTGGGTTTTGTCCCATCAAATCCTGACTTTTACTTCTTTTCAGTTTTGCTAGTAAATAAACACAATTGCAGTTTTGAATAAAGATTCTATTTTTCATTTCAGGTGTGATGTATACCTTTACAGATAGCATAAAAAATGTCTATGAGTCCAATGCTATTAAAAAAGAGAATCTATTGTTATTAAAGACATTACTTTCAAAGATACAGTTGTCTTCCTTATTTTGATATTTGTGAAAAAAATAAAATTTAATAAAAACAATGAAAATCCTAAATGCTGCTTGCATTCAGATTACTCATACAATCAAAATGGTTCTAATTATCCCAGTCATGTTAAGACCTTTCAAAAAAGGCAAGATGGTGTAAAATATTACTGCTCTTTCACAACTTCAATCGTCTGATCCATTTCTTTCATTGCTGGCAAACTAATAAAGCAACTGTAGGAAACTAGGGGATAGTAAATGTTCACAAGCCTTCTCCAGCCATTTTCAACAGGAATGATGACATACTCTATCATAGCACACACCCAGGCAATTCTAACTCTAAGACTGCTGCCTTTTTTAATTTTTAAGATAGAACAAACAAAAAAAAAAAAACCCAAAAAAAGCTACCCAAATTCCTTCTAGACACATCATTCTTTCAATGCACTGCTAAAAATGAACTGTTAATATGTAGAGCTTATGGCTGCATTAAAACAAAAATTTAAGTCCAGCTCTTGTTACAAAGCAGCAACACTTTTAATCCTCATTGATACACGTAGAACTCCGGAAGTCTCAGCACCGGTTTTTTGTAAAGCCATATTCTTAAACATAGAGGAAAGTAAACTTATTCTCCTAACACTCCAGCTATTAAACATTTCAACAGGCATAAGAAACTTAATACCACAAAACCACTTTTAACAAATCTCATAGTTTCAGCTATAATGTATTCCAGTCTATTAAATATTCTTATGTTGAAGGTGGTTGGTGTCTGCCAGCAAGACTGTCCTTGATCTATGAGCAATTGCAAATTTCTCTAAAACTAAATGGCATGTTGGTCAACTGGGTGAAGTAATTAAGCCTTCTTTGAAAAAAGGAGAGTTGGAACAAAAGTATCTATTATTCAGTCACTGGAACACACGGGAAGGCTTAAACAAATGCTAATTAACCCAGAGAAAATAGAGGCTTCCTTAGTTCACAAGTTGATGGAGATGAATTTCAAAGGCTGACAAAACCAGAAAGCTTATGTCTTCCTCAACTATGAACAGACCTGGATTAGCTGCTTACCTTTACTCCTCACAGTTCTGGACCATCTTCATGCACTCCGAGGTTCTTGCCCTACGTTCTCCTGTATAAGTATTTTCCTGAATGCTCTTTAGCCCAAATTTATTCTACTGAGCTGGGTTAAGTATGAATCAAGCCACTTTTCTGTAGAATGCTTTGATGAAGAGCAGAGGTTAATAATTAATTAGCACACTTTAGCAGTAGCCAAGTAAGTTTGACCTCGTGCAAATACTGATGGAAAACCAGAGGTTTACCAGCAAGTGAGAGAAATACAGGCAGAGATCTTGTGACACTGAACAGACTGAAAAACAAGTTTGCTCTTCTCACTAAGGAAACTGTTCAAGAGGCCTAAAACTGGGTATTCCCTGTAAAAATAAAAATGAAAGATATGTATCCAGCTACCATTCAAAACTTCTTCTCTTACAAAAGCAACCTAGCAGGGTCTTCCCCAGTTCACCTCAATTGCCTAGCTACTCAACCTAGTAGGCAACAACAAGGTTAAACTTCAGCTAGAGAAGCTCTCATTTTATCCCTTAGTACTACATATTGCCTTCTTGAAGTGCACAGTTCCCAATCTTCATGTAGGTTCACCTTTCTTCATGTAGGCTCTCATGAGACCTCATTTGGAGGATTGTGTACAGTTCTGATGTCCTCAATATAAAAAGAACATAGAACTGTTGGAACAAGTCCAGGGGAAGGACACGAGGATGATCAGGGGACTGGAGCACTTCTTGTATGAAGACAGGCTGAGAAAGCTGGGACTGTTTAGCCTGGAGAAGAGAAGGCTGCATGGAGACCTCATTGCAGCCTTCCAGTATCTGAAGGGGGCTTATAGGGATGCTGGGGAGGGACTCTTCATTACGAACTGTAGTGACAGGACAAGGGGTAATGGGTTAAAACTTAAACA
>JBCJKH010043872.1:0-11681 GCA_039877255.1 Loriculus beryllinus
GATCTGATAGCTGTGTGCCTGGTTTAACAATACAGTGAGAGACAGAAATATATCCCTACTGTATCCAATCCTATGTTACAGGGGGAGAGATAAACCCATACTAATGATAACTGCTACCTTATGTCACCTGTACAGATCTCCTGATGCAGCTCAGATGAACTCCAATGTGCCTTCTTTGCGCTTCCTTTCATATTACTCCGTTCTGCTACCCAGATTCTCCAGGTCTTGATCAATTTTCCAGATTATACTTTTATGACAACAACAAAAGTTATCAATTTATGGCACAGCCTCAGTGGAACAAACATTCTGCAAACACACACATGGCCTTTTAGCCCTAATACATATATAATTGGCAGGTCAGATAAAAGATGGGAAAAGGAAATAGCTGTTTTAAAATAAAGGCAGAGAATGGAGATATGGTTATCATTAAAAAAGATAACGGTTCCGATGAAGTGCCAAGAAATGAACACAGAGCTCCAGTTCCATTAAATCATAAGAAAATATTGCTTCCCTTAGAAGTTAGATATGAGATTGGGAAATGAGTATGTAAACAAGGAAGAGTGGATTCAGAAAGGCTGGTGATGGTGCCAAAGCAGGACCACCTGATCTTTTTCAGGACTTGCTTCTGAATAATTTTTGTGATTGACAAACATTTTTCCATGATTTCATTTTCAGAAATGACTAAAATACCTCAGTTTATATTTTATAAAAATATTTCAATATACATGCACTATAGAAATAATTTATTCCAAAAGCTGAAGTTTAGCAATATCATAAGCAACTGAAACCAGGAAATTTTAATGCAAGACGCTGGGAAAGCTCAAATAAGTGATGTTACCAAGCCTACCTGTAATATGATCAAAGGGAAAATGTTTATTTGATATCAGAAGAGGGGTGTCTGCTTTTCAAAGGTAAAATGTCTTGAAATTCAGAAGCTGGTTGTAGAAGAGACGGTAAGTGAAGAAAACCTAAACCACAATAGCATGCACAAATGCTGGTGAACTAATCTTGACAATCAGAAAGGCTCCTTTCTGAACTACCATGACTCCTGTAGTTCCTTTCAGCTTCAAAAAAAAACCTTACAGATAATCGGGGTGCAAAGATTCTGTGATGGGTTTGAGCCATCAAACCTCCTGGAGCATCTTAAGCATGATGCATGCGTTCTCTCTTGGCATAAGCATGCTCTATCTGGCTGCGTTCCATCACCTATAGAACTGGATGCAGATCCACACACTGCATAACATCTGTAGTCTTGGAAGAAAGAGCAGATTTAAGATAGTGGAGTGATTTGCATGAAAACCCAGAGACTCCTCTGTCCTGTGTACATCAGATCCTATACACTTTGATATATGAGGTTGAACACAAGGAGGGATTTGATAATTTCAGAACCTAGCTACTAAAAAAGCAATACTTAATTGTTTGAAAGGGAAGATTACATTATGATAATTGCAAAGCAATGCAGGATGCCCTCGTGATTGTTGGAATTTTGTAATCAAATTCCATTTCATTGTGAACCACTTTTGCCCACAGATCATCTGTGTCAGTGCACATATTCAAAGGCTCAGCAAAAGGAATAGGAAACCCTACCAGATGCCTCTAAACATGTGTTCACCCTGTGCGGTGGCATGAACAGACTGTGGCATCTCAGCTAACCCACTTCTGCGCTTTTCCTTTCACTTGGTGACATTTGCCTTCATCCCTAAGATGACCTGATGAGTAGGGGTTAAAGAGATGCAGGAGATGCTGTAGAGAGATGCAAGGTTGCATTGTACAGGCTTTGCACAGCAAATGTGAGATGTGGGGCATATCCTGGGGTTGAACAGTTGCAGCAGTGTTGTGACTTTAGTTCATTGTTTTTGTCATTGCAGACTGTTTCACGGATGCAGAAGGGCAGGTGCCTGACGTGGAATATCCCCGTTTGGCTTTGGGGTTTGTTTGTTTGTTTTGGTGTTTTTTTCTTCTAACTTTGAAATCTTACGAAACAGACTAGATTGTAACTCTTGCAGTGTCTCAAAATCAGCAAGTAACAGGCCAGCTTCCATCAAAAAGATAAAAAATGAATCAAAGAGATTTCTAGGGTGAGAGTGTGCGTTTATGTGAAATGTTTACCAATACTAATTTTTTGAACAGCAAGCAACTATGGATCAATGGGTTTATATGCCTGCTGGGAGGAACAAAGAGAAATTGGTTTAATTTGGAAGAGAGATGATTCTGCCTGGATGTAAGGAAAATCTTTGTAACTGATAGGGAGGCAAAAGCCAAACTCAAGACAATGTGTCATTGAGAGGTTTCCAGAAGAGGTTGGGCAAACATCCGTGAAGGATGATGCAGGAGCAGCTACTCTGCAGCAGACCAAAGTTGTGTCCTAAATCACTTGAAGATTTTGTCTTCAATTCTGTGGTTAGCAAACCATAAATAACTAAAGTTTAATTTTAATGTACACAGAAAGGCTGGTTTTCCTGGTGTGAATTCAACTAAATATTTCAAATTAAAAATCAAACCAAACAAAAAAACAACAAAATTAACCCTCCAAAGCAAACCCTGCTCAATGAAAAGACAGCACTGACTTCTGGGTGCTCATATGTCCTTGATTAGCTATGTGACTTTTGGCTGACAAAGGTTATTCTTTACATGGATCTAAAGCAGGAAATGCTCTGCAGTCTGTCAGAGTTAAAGGGCTGCCTGTTAGACAGGAGCACTTGTGATGAAACCTGGTGCTCTGATACCAAGTTGCAGGTGAAGCTGTGAGTTTCTCTTCTTCCTTTCTCCTCAAAAATCTCCCCACTTTTTTAGTCCTACTTGCAATACTTCTGTGCTTATCTGTGTGTAGTGATAGGACAAGGGGTAACGGGTTAAAACTTAAACAGGAGAAGTTTAGATTAGATATAAGGAAGAAATTCTTTACTGTGAGGGTGGTGAGGCACTGGAATGGGTTGCCCAAGGAAGCTGTGGGTGCTCCATCCTTGGTGGTGTTCAAGGCCAGGTTGGACAAAGCCTTGGGTGGCATGATTTAGTGTGAGTTGTCCCTGTCAGTGGTAGGGGGGTTGGAACTGGATGATCTTAAGGTCCTTTCCAACCCTAACTATTCTATGATTCTATCTATCTTAGGGATTTGAAAGTCAATGTTACAATTCCCTCAAAGCCTTATAAAACTCAGAGTCTCCATCTCGGTAAATCTATTGTAGCAATGCCAGCAATGTGTCCAAGCCCCCTAGATTTCTCTGTGATACGATTTTCTTTCAGCTGAATGCAGAACACCTTTTGTAACCAGTTGATAAAACAAGGAAGACAATTCAGTGGCAAAGTCAACTGATGTGCACAATCAAGGAAACCTGATAATTTTTTCTTCCAAGTAGATCTGGCAATTTTCAAACCAATTTTGTTAAACAAAACCAGGTGTGGCAGCTAAAAACAGAGCTGTAACCTTAAATATATTTTGTTCTGTTAAAAATTTGGTGTCACTTTTCTCTCTTCCAGAAGAATTCTAAGCACACAGCATGGTAAGCTGAATTGGAGAATTGCTAAGTTCTGAACAAATGTGAATTAGAAAATTTATGTGAAACAAGGATAAGTTTCACAGCCTGTAGCAAAAAACTTGGAGAAGCATAAAAATCTGCATTATGATAGTCTAAACCATGTTTGTTCAAGTACCTTATGGGTGAACTAGTCATAGGAAAGACTCTTTATTGCTTATTTAATGTTTAATGTGATAGAAACAAGAAGCTTCTGTATAATTGGGACCTTATTGTTAGAGATGATACAAACAGAAAATAATTATTTTCTAAGAAAGAAAAGGGTAGAAAGATATTAAAAAGTATGGACACAAGGATAGAGTAAGGTGATTAGGGTAACTGCCTGAAAGATTTGGCACAAAGAAGTTTTGTAACACATTACTTAAAAAGACCTATCAGGCATCTGAGTGGGTTCTTCTATGTGGGATTGTAAAAGCACAGCCTCTAAAATCTAGAGTTATAGGATGACATGAGGAACACTGCTGAGGCCTGACTCAAACCTCTGTTAATGAGGGGTAACTCTGCAGGCTTCTATAGAATAATGCTTTGTGAAAGGTGCAAAAGTGAATAAAAACTCCTTTTTTTTAACACCTAAGTTCATCAAGTGTTTAACTTCGCTGGTTCTCAGATAAAGGCAATAAACCAGACCCTCACTCTGAGAAGCCTAATTTTTCTAGCAGAATTCAAATGATGTATCAGAGGAAGTTGAGAATAAACAACATTTGTGAGTGGATTAGTTTTTTATGTTACTGTATTTTACTTCATGAATTTCAGTTTAGAGTACAAAGATTAAAGCATTTTCCAATATTTGCTTTAGCATGTATGCAGGAGATTTGACTTTCTCCTGAATGCTCACACAGATATACGCACAAGGTAAGGTTTTATTTCTCAGGTATAAATGGATACAAAAGGAAGAGGAAAGCATAGGGCTCAGAACAATAAGAGTGATAATGAGCAATCTGGATGCTGACCATACTCACTGCTAACTGATTTTATGAGCATTATCAAATCAAAGCAAAAACGTGCTAAGAGGAAGAAGGATGAGTCAATGCATGGAGGACCGAGGGCAGCATAACACATACTTTGATCCTATGGCAACTGAATTATTTAGATTAGAGAATGGAAAATGATCTCTCTCCATAATTTCACTAGCAATATCAAACCAAAGAACATTTCATTTCCTTACTTCATTACCTCAGTCAACAGATGGAAACAGTAACAGTAGGACTATAAAGAATAATATTTTTATTATTATTATTTAATAAAGTTTTTTGAACATACACTATAATCCCGTTCTGGAGGTGGAGACAAAAATATAGAGACAGAACTGCTATTAGAGGTTAATATTCCCTGGGATACAGAGGGAACATTTATTAAAGCAGTGGTAAAACAAATATTTTACACAGGGCCTCTTGGACATGCCATCAGACCCTTTAGTGAAATTCTGTGTGTGCACAGTCTGCTTGGACAAACACGCTTTGCATGTGAAGACTTTGTCATAAGCATTTACAGATGTCGGGTTTAATCTCCTGAGCCTAAAAGACCTGAAAGCAGTGTGAGGCCAAGGTCTCCCAGCAGACGTGCCCTTGTGTGATCTCACCCAACAAACAGATGGAGGAATTAACGTATTGTGAGAATTTTTGCTTAGCCTGCTTGCAAGACTTTAACGTGAAAGTTCGGAGCACTGGTGTTTCAATTTGTGCTCTTCCATGTCCTGGGCTGAGCCACAGGGGCAGTTTGCTGGGACTCACAGAGTGGCCATTCCTCATTGTTCCTTTATGACAAATTGAATCCAGTCAGAACTCAGGCCACAGTCATTGCTCACACAAAACCAGATAGGAATATAGAATTATAGAACAGTTTGGATTGGAAAAGACCTTAAGATCATTCAGTTCCAACCCCACTGCCGTGGGCATGGATGCCTCACTCTAGATCGTGTCACCCAAGGCTCTGTCCAACCTATTCTTGAGCACTGCCAGGGATGGAGCATTTACCACTTCTTTGGGCAACATGTTCCAGCACCTCACTACCCTCACAGTAAAGAGCTTCTTCCTTATTTCTAACCTGAACTTTCCCTGGTTTTGAACCCATTTCCTCTTGTTCTATCACTACAGTCCCTGATAAAAAATCCCTCTCCAGCATCCTCGTAGTCCCCCTTCAGATACTGGAAGGCTGCTCTGAGATCTCCATGCAGCTTCTCTCCTCCAGGCTGAACAGCCCCAACTTGCTATAAGCTCTGAGTCTGCCTGCCTTTTACTTGGTTTTGTCAAAACTGTTCAAATATAATTGCACATTTGCTGAGCCACAGAAATTGTGGTTTTCTTCCTGCTTCAGACTGAGCATTACAGAGTTCAGGACTGAAGCTCAGGTCTTTCCTTCCTTTCTATGAATGCTGTAAGACTTAAATTCCTGGTTTACACTTTGTATGGAGGAAGAGTTTCCACCTGTGAATGAGTGGCTCTCCCCTAAGAAAATGTCTCTCCATCTCACCCACCCCACCATGGCTTTCCTAGCAGCAATGTGCTTACTGCACATTTTTAGCAGACACTCATTTGTACTCTCCCATTCTCATTACATGAGCTTTCTGCCCTTATATAATATATAGGGGAGAAAATTGCTTATTTAAGAGTTTATGAATCACCAGAGTTCAGTACAGGGAACAGATGTGAGCACTTTGATACCTAAGTTCCTGCAGAGAGCTAGCTGTAAATGAATATTGCCACCTGGCTATATCAGTGAGCGTTACTACTGCATTGCATAAAGGTTTCCTGTTGTAAAGTTTAAATCTATGTGTTAATTTGTCCACAGGATTATTTTGCTTACAGCCTTATATCTAGAACGTGACTGAAGGATTTACTGAGATGACATGTATGTCAGCATAAAAATAAGTATTACTACAGGACTATTTTTAACACACCAGAAGCACATCCTTAATTGAATCTTGCCTAGTGGCCTGGGAATATGTCTTGTGTAGGATTGATTAGGCACTCCTGAGCTAGCAGGAAACATGCATGCAAGAGCACATGACATAAATAAAGCTCTGATGCAAAAAGGTTCAGAATAGAGCTCTTAATGGAGATGTTTCCTACAGGCAGCTCTTGGCACTGGCTTTGTTTAGAAAAGTCTCATGATCTCACAGAAAAAGAATTCAGCTTCTACGCATTTGGTGTGCTTAGAAATGCAGATACCTTTGTCTCTGGCATTTCTGAAGGCTTGTCAGATTTAGGTTGCTCTAAGATGCAAAAAATTATTCAGAGAAATGACCTTCTTTTCCTTTTGTTAACGCGACATCCCAAATTAACCCTCCTGTTCTAGTTTCTGCTTCCTTTTGAGTCAAGACTTTCCAGCTAAATGCAACAATATTTCAGGATACAGCTCACCTATTTGCACACTGAAGTGCTCTGAAAGCACAAATGCACACACAAACCATCTATCAATCAATAGTTCTTTAATAACTAAGGTACACAAAGAAATTTTGTAATCATATCCTACAGGATATATCTAAATCTGTCTGAACCCTCTTCCAGCCCTCTCATCCCTCAGAAAGCAAAAGCAGATTTTGATCCATTAGTTGGGAGTTTGCTTGTGCTATTAGTCAAATCTTAAGAAATGATCTCCAGAACTCTGACTAGGAAAGCAGGATTACAAACTGCCCCTTCTTTCATTGCCACCTGCTACTCAAACAATGCTTTTTACAATGACATAGTTGACACCACACCTGTTCCTACCAGCGTTAAGTACGGTGTGTACCAACATAAGGAACAATGTCTCCAAAGCACTTCAGCCTGTGAATTATGATTAAGGACATGATTGCCCCATCCCATGGAACAAGTCATGGAGGTTCCTGAGATGCCACTGGCATCCGGTGTTCCAGTTCACCATTTTTCTGTGATTTTATCCCTTTTCACAAACCAACTGACCTTGCTGAACAATTGTGGCTGGTAAACTGGAGGATGCTGCAGGGTCTCTCCTGGTGCTTGCTCTCTTACTGTGCTGAGCAGTGACATAAGGAGGTGCAAAGCATCATGTCCTCAGCAGTCAGGCTGGGGAGCCCGTCTCCTTCAAAAAGCTTTGCTTTGCAACCCCCAGCCACAAGCCCTTTCCAGTAGCTCTCTTCAGTAGCAAAGGGGAGAAATGATGGATGACATGGCTTTCTTGATCACTGCTGGGGTTTGGTGGGTGTATTGTTGGTTATTTACATGGAGGTTTCACAGGCTATCACAAAAATATAAAGAGGAATTTAAGATATTGCAGTGAGAGTGGAATTTACTGGGTGAAATCTGTTGCAATTGTACCTCCCTAAAAATATCCCAGCAGGGAATCTTCCCCACAGCCTTTTTTAAATACAAGAGTTTTCAGAAGCTTCTGGTAACAAAGACGGTTAAAGGGAACAATTAAATAATAGCTGTCCTAAAGCCAACTGGAAATTGCCTTTGATATCAGAATCCATCTGTGCCAATAAGTGAAGCCTACTGGGGAGAAGATGAAACAAAAATAAAAGTGTCATGACTACTGGCAGATAAGTAGATGAAATTCAATTAGCTTAGCTTAGTCAGAAATATGCATTCACCACTGTAAATGAAGTTTAACTTTTCCCTCTCGGTTCCACAATGGAAACTGTTCTACACACCATGCCTGAGAAAAAAACTCTGCTTTCTTCGTAGAATCATAGAATGGTTTGGGTTGGAAAGAACCTTAAGATCATCCAGTTCCACCCCCCCTGCCATGGACAGGGACACCTCACACTAAACCATGTCACCCAAGGCTCTCGCCTTGAACACTGCCAGGGATGCAGCATTTGCCACTTCTTTGGGCAACCTTTTCCAGTGTTTCACCACCCTCACAGTAAAGAACTTCTTCCTTATATCTAACCTGAACTTCCCCGTTTAAGTGCAAACCCATTATCCCTTGTCACATCACTACAGTCCCTGATGAAGAGGCTTCTCCAGCATGCTTTTCTTTTGGACTTCCCCCCGCAGTCTAATATATCACTTGAAATCTCATTTCTATATACTGAGAAAGAGCTTCCATACCTATCAGGGCAAGATGAAAGTATTTGCATCATGTAGTAGATGTATATACTTTATCTGAGCAATCGTACTCATTATTATTCACTACACAGAACACAGGCAATTTACAAATGCCAAATCTGTAGAATTTTCTAGACCAGATTTCTGAGCCTGCGCCCTCCTGAATGTTTTCTCCTCATCATCTAGTTCTGAATTTTGTGCCTTGAAACAATTGCTGTAGTATTATGTAACAGGCATTCCCTCTTGAAGCTAATAAAAATTGCCTCAGTAGTTGTTACTGCCACAAAGTCTTTTGAAAAATGACATTCTCTTCTTAATAATGATCTTCACAGCTGCATTTTAGAAGATAAAAATATAAAGCAATCTCTGCTTCAGTAATAATGATCTACTTAGTTTTCATATCTCCTTTTTAGTAAAATACTTTCACCCATGCATATGATTAAAAAATCAGCTCTCTGATCAATTGGCTTTAGAGCTATCACAAATTTTTCATCATGGAATATGCAGTAGATGAACCTGAACAGAGTTTACACTGATTGACTGATAATAAATGTTTATTGATAGAACATATTATGAAAACAAGAAGTGTTGATGGAAGGGACTGAATAATGAAAAGTATTGTTTTGTGACAACAGAAGTTTCCCTGAAATGATTTCAAAAGCTGCTAAGCCATAACAATAAAAATTGGTTATAGTCCAAGCAAAGAGATTTAACGGAAAAGAGATTTAACGGAGTGCTCTTTGCTTGGGATCAGATGCAAGACCCAAGATTTTCCAAACTCATCATCTAAAGTTATTCTCTTTAGTCCAGACTGAAGGTACCTAAATTCCAAGTTTGAGTTTCTGCCATGCTAATGGAGCAGCTTATTCTGAAAACAACCAATGCTCACCATCTGAACCAGCAGCTGCTAAGCTGTAGCCATGTGT
Source organism: Loriculus beryllinus (assembly GCA_039877255.1). Taxonomy (NCBI): domain Eukaryota; kingdom Metazoa; phylum Chordata; class Aves; order Psittaciformes; family Psittacidae; genus Loriculus; species Loriculus beryllinus. Next base: position 9,469 of record JBCJKH010043872.1, read on the forward strand.
TTGAGTAGTCTTCCCCTCAGAGTGCTGTGGTTTGTTTAGTTAACATTGGTGAAATCCAGCTTCTGACAAAAGCATTACAAAATATACTCCTAGTAGAGAGTTCAACTAAAGGCATAAATATGCCTATTGGGTACCCACATTATCACCTCAAAGCTCAAATGGAAAACACTAGTCCAGAAACAATGGTATTTTGTACAAAAGTCTCTGGCAACAAGTAACTTATTAGTTATCAGATTTTTTTATTGTTCCTATTTGTCTTGTTTGGATTTCAGGAAATTTTTCATGAAAAAAAAATCTGAAATTCTTGTTTTTTTCCGGTATAGATTTTTACTTTTCTACATGCTTCTGGCTACCCCTGCTAGGTAGCCAGCGGTACAAAATGTGGGTTAATTTTTGCTAACTGGTGGCAGGTTTTTCTGGGGTTTTTTTTGGTCACTGGGTCTTTTTTGTTTGATTTTTTTTTTGTTTCTTTTTCATTAAAATGCCTTTGAAAACTGAATATAAATCCTCATTTGGTAGCATTACAGCAATATGTAAACAAACCATTCCTAGGAGAGTAAACTGGCCATAATTTGATGAGATACAGCATAAGAATCCCTATACAGACAGAAGTGAAGGACTCCCATCCTCAGTGACTTTTGTGGCACCTTGTTTCTCTCCATTCACTGATCTGATGGTCCTTCTAGTAACACCTTTACCCACCTCTCAAACCTGTTCACAATATCCAGGTGCTTCAGTTGAAGTCTGTCTCCCATCCCAAGGGATTTTCTTGCTTGGTCCTTTCAGACAGTATCAACAGCTGACCTGGCTCAGAGGTGTAGTTTTATTCAAGTGGGCAGCCCACTTGGCTCTATTCCTGTCCTTTGCAACATCTTTTGGTGTCCTTGAAAACTGCTGATACCTGTCACAAAAACTTGTGCACTTTCTTCCAGTAAACCCTTCTATCAGCTTTGTCATGCAATTCTCATGCAAAGGAGGCATCAAGGCAGCTGAACATAGTAGTTGTGTAAAAAATAAACTGCCTTTTTCAGGTAAGAGCTCCTTCCCATCCTTTCCCATCTCTGAGCCACAGAATTCAAGTTCAAGTACAATGATGGATCATTTCTAGAGGAATTATGGACAGTTAGCCCATGCAAAATAAGTGCTCTGTGACAACTTAGTTCCATTTCATGAATGAATAATACTTTCTCCTCCACAGTCTCTTCATAGGATTTGCTAATCAATACCAAAAGTCTCACTTCAGCAAAAGAAAGATGACGTTATACATTCTTCAGTATTTTTATACCTGTTATGGAAGAACCAGTAATGTAAGAATTGTATTTTGTGGTCACCTATGCTGAATCCATTTGTTTTTACTGGACAATATATATTGCAATTATCACTTCAGCAAAACAGTAATTACGGTTTTAATAGCCCATTTAACCTAAGCACTAATTTTCTCATCTATTTTGGGGGTTGAAATGTCACATGCTGCACAGAACTGAAGCTTTTCTAAAAACATAGGAAAACCCAAGTAATCTGCACTGAAACATTTAATCACTAATGAAATTATGCCTATTTCCTGGTTTGGTTTCTTCTAGGTCCCATTTGGAAGCTGAGACTGATGTACCTAATAGACACCTGTAGCTGGTGCAGGCTGCAGAATTGGTATCCTCTGTGTTCTTTCTTTTGTATTATTTGAATTTCTCCCCAGATACACTTACCCAAAGAGAATTATTTTGCAGTATTACAGGTCTCCTGATCCAAAAGATTACAAGAAGGCAGCAGCATCTCCTTCACTTCTGGGAGGGGCAGCTGTGAATTATAGGAGTGAGCCTGCTTGTATTTCTGAGCTCTAACATCAGTTAATTCAATTGCAGTACAGGAGTCATCTGTTTGAAATGAATAGGAGTCTGTAAATAGCCATTTTGCTGCTTAATTTTCTTGTACTCGCTGCACCTTTACAGGGTGGGTTGTGGAACAGGGAAGGAACATAAGAAGCATGAAGGAAGAAAAGGAGAAAGGGACATTCATTAAAAAAAGTAAAATGATAATTAATGAGCATTAAAGGGGACAAGTCAGGGGCCAATAAAACCAATATCCTATTATTAAGGAAGGCAATTCAGTTACAGAGTCAGTGCACAGATAATTACATTCTTGCAAAAGAACCCTGAGGCTATTCATGTTAATATTTACCTGACTCTGTGTGTGTGTGTGATTGCTCCTTAAAAAAG
>JBCJKH010043874.1:0-21119 GCA_039877255.1 Loriculus beryllinus
CCTTCCACTGGAGCAGCTTGCTCCAAGCCCCTGTGTCCAACCTGGCCTTGAGCACTGCCAGGGATGGGGCAGCCACATGCTCTTGGTGCTTAGAGGACCATAGAGGACTTCTGGCCCTACAAACTTGTTACTGAGCTCCTTTATCGAATTTGCCATTTGAACAACAGTACAAATGGGTCAGTTACTGAACACTTGTTGCAGTTTAAGCCCAGCCAGTAACTCAGAACCACGCCACCGCTCCCTCACTCTCCATTTCTTCCCTCCCCCCGGCTCCCAGAGGGAAGGGGAGGAGAATGGAAAGAATGGAACTCCCATGGGTTGAGATCAGAGCAGTCCAGTCACTAAGGTAGAACACAAACCACTACTGCTACCACCAATAATGATAACAATAAGGGAAATAACAAGGGAAGAGAATACAATTCTTTACTAGCCAGCCCGACTCGAGCAGTGATCTGGACCTCCTGGCTAGCTGCCCCCAGTTTCTATACTGGGCATGGCGTGCTGTGGGATGGAATACCCCTTTGGCTAGTCTGGGTCAGGTGTCCTGTCTCTGCTCCCTCCTGACTTCCCATGCCCCTCCCCACTGGCAGAGCATGGGAATCTGAAAAGTCCTTGACTAAGTACTGCTTAGCAACAACTAACACACTGGTGTGTTATCAATATTATTCTCACAACATATGCAAAATAGAGCATTGTACCAACTACTAGGAAGAAAACTGACTATCCCAGGCAAAACCGAGACATCTATTAAACTACGTAAACATTTGGAATTTGCATGCTTACTCAGTACAGCCCATTAGACCCCAAGCAGTTAAAGGAGCATCTCAGCTGCACAAAACTTTCATTTGCAAGACAGTTTAGACTGTATTAAATACTGAACTCTAATAGCTTCTTAGTCAGCAGTAGTATTCTTATGAAACTTGGGGATGACATCCTGACGTGTGATGAGAGCTGCGGAGACTGCGTGTCCTTTGTATTTGTAAGCCAAGCTAACTATGACAAAAATACTTCATACTATGTTTGTCTGCATGCAGTGCTATCTCCAAAAGAAAGAAGTATTAGTGAACAATTAAATAAATACATAAAAAATTATTACAGAGAGATTCTCAATACTACCACTTCAGGGGGCAGCAAGATGCCACACAGATAGTACTGAAGAGATTTTATTCACATGTGAACCAAATGAGTTCACATGAAGCATGAAACCCAGCAAATTTCATCCATAAGTGAATGAATCTGAAGGTTACAAAAAACAAATGCAGTCAAAGATTACTGACAATGAGAATGGAAAATTAGTATGTATCAACTTACCACTTCGAATCCCATTATCAATTCTAAGCTATTTATTTTGCAACATTTATAAACAGCACTATCACTTCTCATCCTTACCCACTTTATACATGGTCTAAATAAATACGTAAAATTTTAGAGACAGGTCACTACTTTAATAGTCTTAGCACTGGAGAAATAATACCCTCAGTTTCTGAGCTGCACACACTGCAATCTCAGTCCTCCTGGTAAATCAAGCACCATTAACATACCTAAATCATACCTAGGAACAACAAAGGACATGTTTTTTAAAAAGCTGAATAAACGCTTGGAAATGAATTTTCCTAAGGAACAGGAAACAGCTTGTTTTCTACTTTATGAAAACAGAACTAGATAAGACATTTTATGCTGATACGTGTGGCTGAATTTTTGACCTTCCGCTGGAACATCAGCCTCCCTTTACCAGACTCTCTTTGAAATCTGAAGCTACATCTAGTAACAGTTAGTTATGCTTCCATATTCTCTTTTTTTCTTTTTCAGAGCCATACACTTATAGCCAAGAGAAAACCTAAACCCAAACAAACCTGCTAATATCATCTTACATCCCCACAGGATGCAAAAAATAAACCTTTGGAAAAAAGTGCACTCCTATTGCAAGGTATCTTATTTCTTGCCTTGGTACCCAATGTTTTGGCTGTATATAAACTCCACCAACAGATACATAGCCACAAGCATACTGTCTCTGGGCCTCCATTACTACAATGTATTTTTTTCACTCCTTGCTAGTAACAAAAAAACCATCATTCTTTCACAAAAAATGGTCTTCCTTTCAAATCACAACACTCTTCTCTGGCTGAGAATGCATTTCTACAGCTGTGTCTGCTTATATATGTATATATTCAAAAAAAATGTGGCTCACAAATAAAAAGCCTTTTCAATCTTTAATTCTAAAGGGCACAAAATATAAAATCAGAGTAACCTTTACGGAAAACACCATGTCTGTTCAGCTATGACTAAACATTTGACATTTCAAGCAAACCTACAATTTTTTATTCATATCTAGTCAAATTAAGATAATTGTTAGAACAGTAGTTTGCATTCTAAACACTGGCTGAAAACAGCCATTATTATGGTGACATTCCTAAATTCTTTATGTATTTGTAATAACTTATTAAAGAATAAACAATTCATGGGTTATATTTTCTTTCTTCCTGTACTTGATTGTTATTTTTATTTCTGACGTTTCACTATGACAAGTTATTGTCGTCTTAATACTCTTAACACTGAAGGCTGAACAAAGACCTTGCTTTTCTTAAAGAGAAAAAAAAGAAAAATCTCAAACTAAACAAAATTCCTAGTCCCAGACTTAAACAAAGCAGTGAATATCTAAGTGACAATTCACTGACATTAAAATGACAATTAAAAAATAAGGCAAATGAACTAAGAAGCCACAACACATATGAAAAAACACTTTAAAATCCAAATTTTCTCTGTTGTGTTTTCCTGTTCACAGATGTGGTAACACTCTGATTCAATGTTTTTGTTGCACTAATGTATTTGGTACTCATTAAGTTTAAGACTTCCTTGAAGACCCATACTGAAGGAGAGACAACACTCCTCTACCAGATTGGGGTTAACTGGATTTCATATTCGTAACAAAATGACAAAACTTGAAAGATTCTGAAAGATGTGGAAGATAATGATCTGCAGTTTTGTCTGTTTGAGCCTACTGAAATGTGAATTACTCGCATAGAGGAAAAGTACAAGTTAACTTGTCAAAATAAGTTAAAAGTACACATTTTAAATGTTCAGTGGTAACACTGGAAGCAGCCAGCAAGTATCTTGATAGTTTTACCTTATGGGTTGAACACTTTTTTCATCATCAGAGCTAATTTCCATTTCAAAAATCTCTTCTGTCCCAGCAGAAGGTATCTGATCTTCCTTCCTGCTATCTTGTTTGTATTTCTTTCTTCTTCTTTTTTTCTTTTTCACAGAACCTGGGGTGAATACTATCTCTGTTTCCAGAGAGTGTGGAATTTCAGAGTTTGCACATGTCCTCTCACTTTCCCCGGATTTCAAATGATTGTCAGTGTCTTTAAAAAACTGGTCTTCAGTGGGTATTGGAGACGTTGCCAAATACGCAGGAACTTTTTCCTAAGCAAATAAAGAAAATAAGTTTTGTTTGTGGTTTTTAATTTTCTGGGTTTTTTTGTGCATACCAGACAGTTGTCAGTTACAGATTAATTCTTGCATCTATATTTAGACACAAAACCACACAACAAGCCCAGAGGTATGAAGCTGATACCCAGAAAGGAACCAAGTTCACTAGATGGATTACAAAACAAATCAGAAAAATATGAGTATTCTTACAGTTTCAGACGTAAACAACTGATTAGCAAAAAAAAATACCCAGTCAGTGGAATGTTGCTGAAATTATTTGCCCTCAAACTCACCAGTCCTATCCATGCTTAGTATAAAGGTGTTAATAAAAATAGGCGAATTAAAACCACGACTGCCTACTTAATTTGAAACAGATTCATAGAAAGGTATAGGTTGGGAGGGACATCTGAAGCATATCTGGTCCAATCTTTAGCTGAAAGTAGGGCCACAGATTAGGTTATTCAGGGCCTTGTCAAGCCAAAGGTTGAGTATTTCTAATAAGGGAGAGTCTACCACTTCCCTAGGCAACCTATTCCTGTTTTGTATTGTTCTTACAGTGAAGGATTTTTCCTACATGTAGCTGGAATTCTCCCCTTTTGCCCATTGACTTATCACCAGTCATCCTTGTGAGAGAGCGCCTGTCTGCCCTGTAACTACCTTGTAGGTATTGCAAGACTGGTTAGATCTTCCCTAGGCTGAAGACAGCCAAGTTCAACAGTTTTTCTTCCTGTATCAACTTCTCCAACACTGATCATCTTTGTGGCTTACCACTGGACTCCTTCCAATTTTCCATGTCTTTCCTGAACTGGGGAGACCAGATCTTGGTAAATCAGAGCTGTGTTCCAGGTTTGGCCTGACATATTCTAAGGTGAGTGGAACAATCCCACATCCCTCCATCTGCTGGTTGTACCCCTGATAATGCAGTCTAGGACACGTTTGCCTTCATTGCTGCCACAGTAACAGCCAAGTTCAGCAGAGATGCATTTCATCCAGTCAGACCCAAGCCTGTACTGCTGTGTGGGATTCTTCAAAACCAGATGCAAGACTTCACATGTATCGTGGTTAAACCTTGCATGAATCTTGTTGGTCTAGTCTTCCAGCCTGCCAAGTTCACTCTATGCAATGGCTCTTTCTGACCTGTCTAGCTCTTCTCCTAGTTCAGTGGTACCCATAAAATTTGTGAAGGTGCAAGTCAGCCTTGTCAACAATGTCAGACATTATCTATGCAAAGCACCTTTCAAAAATAAAAACTTGAGTATAACTTACCTTAAAAATCAACAAATAGCCTTCAGTTATTTGAAGGACCAATTCAAATGAAGGAAAAGCTTTACCACTGGACTGCCCATGGTTTATTTACATCAAAACAAAAAAGATACTGACACCTAAACTGAAAGAAACACACTGAGAAGAGGCAAAGAGTAACAAAAGTAGAAGAGAATGGAATTTGCATAGTGAGGAGAAAGAGAAAAGGTTAGGGAGCTCGATTTCATGGTAAGAATGGAACTAATTACAAGATGCCTGTTATTTTATAGGATTCTTCTGCAGATTATTCAGTAATTACACCGCGCTCAGAAACAGCCAAAGCACTGATTCTACTTTCAATGTGTTCGAAGTCTTAACTGCTTTTATTTAATATTAAATTCAATCTTTCCACTGAGTTGAGTTACACACAAGTTTTTTTTCCAACTGGTGGTAGAGAGAAGTGGAGTAAGGAGAGCAAAATACAGCCTTATACAGCACCAATGACGCACAGGAATTTTGCACTGTGAAAAACCTCCAAATAAAATTATAGCAGATAAAGTTAGTATTATACACAATTAGTGACAAATAAGCCAGAATAAGAAGAGAAAATTTTAAAAAGTCACAGAAAAGTTAAAAGAAAGCTGGCAAAAATGATTTTAATCATGATGTATGCTAAAACAGAATCCAATCTTCCTTTCTCTTAAATGTTAGGAATCCCTATCCTAAGTTACCATTTCGAGTCTTTATGCTCACTTTCACCTTCCACTTTAAATTATATTTAACTCCTTTCAACATATGAGCTTCCACCAATCCTTCAGGGTAAACAAGTAGCGCCCTAAACTAAAATATGAATCAAGCTCATTTCCTTGAAGGACTCCAATTCCTAGTAACAACAGAAAGCTGGCACTTCATCTTTTCTTCACTGAGACAAAGTTTTTTTCCCCTCTCCTCTAAATGACTATTCTCACTAAACTGTAACTCTGTATTTAGTACTCCTTTCCTTCTCTCTTGCTGAACTATGCCAATAGATTCAAAAGTTGTCAAAACCAAAGCTCAGGACTGACAAATATTGTGATTTCATAGGTCCCATATCCTTAAGAAATCGGAGTGAAAATGAACCGTTATTTCTGTTTTTCAGGGGCTTCCAGCTGCAATAGGTTGTTGGGAAATGAATTACTGTACTATGATACCAGAAGAATTCTCAAATTGAAGAAGTTACTGAAGAAGATGTCATAGATAAAATTGTTAGAAACCGCACTAAAAATAAGACAAATTAAAAATATGCCAAAATAGACAACTTTTATTAGTACAGCAATAAGTAGCACAAGCTATAAGAACCTAAGGCAAACACTATTTTAAGGCACTGCAATCTGTACAACTGCAGTCAACAAGAACAAATCTACTACAAAGTAAAAAAAAATAAATTCAACAGATCTTTCAAAAAAAGCTCTAAAAAAATATAGTTACTTTGTTACCATTGGTAGCAGAATTTCACAAGGCAGCAAGCATCTTGCAGCACATCAAAGTGATGTTAAGATTCAGAGAAAATCTAGCTTTCATAAAAGTTTCAATATTGGCAACACTATATTAATAATTAACACATTACTCTGTTAATATTGCATTGTAGCCATAATGAAGTACAAAGCACTTACATTTTCTTCTTCAGTTTCTTGTACAAAGAAAGCTTCTCCATTGTCACCCAGTTTCATATGAAGATCAACAGCATCACCATTAATTTCTATATCAATCTGTGGAAGAAGACAATTTAATGCAAATAATTCATCATAAGGGAAAGCACTGACCTTAAGGCCCACTTATCTCAGAGTAAACTTTATATAAACTGTATATATATAAACTGCATTTATATAAACTTATATAAACTGTATAATCATGCCTCCTTCTCCTTCCTTTGCTTTTTGAAAGAAGTCTGTTATCATAATCGTCTTTATTTTCTTAATCTGCAAAATACATCATGCTCCTAAGCAGACAGCCTAATGCCTATAAGAAAAAATAAATCTGAAGACTGGATCCTGTTCAACTAATTTGGAGAGCTAGAAGCATAAATAATAATCATTCATCTAGTCTTTATTTCTGGGAAGAATGATTGAGACAGCTCATGTTCATATATTAAAAGCTCAACCTGAACTGAGGCCTGGTATGAACATGAATCCTGAATACCAAAAGTTTAAGATGAGAAACCAGAATCCTGCTGGAGGCAGGGTTTGTTTCAAGGGGATAGAGATTTGCCACAATTATTTCTGCAACTCAGTTAACCCAATTATCATTGTTTCAGATTTTTCTGCTGGTAAGTTTATGGAGATATGACATAAGACCACAACCCTTCTGCAACCATAGCTTTGTCATTAGAGGAAGAATGTTTTTATTCTCATAAAAAGGTACTTTAACTGTTATCAGCATGTTCATTAAGAAAAACACTAGTAAGTGAGAAATCAAAACAACAACAAAAAAAAAAAGGAGACAAGAAAACTGCTGCTAGCCTGTGTTATTATGATAAACTTAAAAGTTTAGTGCATGTAGCTCTCAGTATGTACCATAAAAAAAAAAAGGCCCTGGCATAACCACTCTTTTAGCTGCACTATAGTCTCCTTTTACAACCGATATATAAAGATGTGGGTAGTTTCCTGAAGTGTCCTGTCACTTCTGAGAAAAGCAACATATAATACTGAGGATTTATGATCTGTTTAAATCAATCCATCCTTGGATAGCACACCCACAGGCAATACTGTCATACACAGTACTCCCTACTGACAGTAACGTAAAGTCACCTCCCACAGTAGGTCCATTTTTCCTTCATATTTACAATCCAATCCAACTCACTCCCTAGGCATGACTACTAAAGCCTATGGAAAGGGGATGGCAGGACAATCTGGTCAGGTAGTGCTACAGTCTCAGACTGGCTGGACAGGGATATGTACCAGATTCTCTTTCAAACATGCCCACACAGGAATGCTTGTCAATATTAATAACTGCATTTTCTACTGCGTATCAGCCTTGAGCAGAGCTAGCAAGGAGCAATATTTATGATAGGTCACCAACCCTTAAGATATGCTCTATTTGTCCTCCAGACATTCCAAAGAGTTGCTTGCAACATCAGGGATCAGTTAACTGGCATTAAGCATTTCTTTCCCAGCATACTTAAATAAATAGCAATGTAAACATTTTAAGACAGTGAAGTCTCTGTATTTGTACTATTCTTTTTGCATACCTCAAGAGTTGTCAAAGCTTTTCTTTCACAGTATTTTTTTTGCAGAGTCCTTAGATTACCACAGGAAGTTCTGTTTTCTATTCCAAAACTATCACTCTATAGCATGTATGCGAAACTGCTCTGTACTAAATTAGCTTGCTAACTGGGTACGTAGGGGGCTGGGGAAAGAAGGAAGGGGGGGGGGGAGAAATAAAGGAATGCATTGGTCTCCAAAACTTTGGCTTAGCTCGCTTTCTGAACTTACCACTTTTTCTTTAGAGCGCAGTACACCAAGCTTCCCAAATCGGACATGAAAAGGAGAACACTGGAATGTACCATCCTGTTGCCGGACCACAATAACATCGATGCATCCTGAAAGGGTGGCCTGATTAATACCTTTGTACAGCTCCTTCACAGTAACCAGCACTTGTCCTGCAAGTTGTCCTACGTAGTTCATAGTCTGAGACTAAGAGAGAGGAAGGGAAAAAAAAAGTAAATAAACTTAATAATCAAAGTTTTTAAAATCAATTTTATGTCAAGTTTACACACTCATGCAATACATTAAGTGTAAAGAGTTATCTTACCCATCACCTACTTTCCATAGGTTTCTCAAAATTTCAGTCAAGAGAAAACAAATCTTTTTACAGTTTTTTTTGTGGTTGTTCACAGTCCAGACATCAGAAAATTGAAAAATAACATGTAGTCTAGGTGAAGTAATCTTACTACATGGGAGTAAGGAGCTGAGAACAAAGTACAAGGAAAGGAAGAAGCATGCAGTAAGATTATGCCACAGTCAAACAAAAAAACCCCATAGAATCACTTATCAAACATCCTGCGTACTCCATTAAAAGTACTTAATTGAACAAATGAATTCTGAATGTCTGCAAATCTTTCAGGCTAAGAAGACAACGTGAGCTATGACTGCCAATAACTCATGAAGTCCAAAGACTTCTCAGAACATCTAAGCTTTAATAGAAAGAGGAGAGAAAACTGTTCTAATGGAAACCTAAGCGCAACCCTTTCTCATTCTGTTGTCTCCTGCCTTGCACCCAAAAGACTGCTACAAGCTCATTTCAAATACGTCCAAGCAACTACTTGCCTCTGAAGCTAAGGGTATTATTTGGAAGATAAAACAGCCACTGCAGAAAAGCAACACATAACAGGGCTCAAACTGTAGAAATCTTATTTGGGGATAATATTCCTAAAAGTAAGAAAAAAAAAAAAAAGTGCAGTGAATTTCTTTGTCTATTTCCTAATCTGTTTTTATTAGCCCCTGAACAAGGTTTAGAGTTCTTCTTAATACCTCTAACAAAACAATATTGCACTACAAGAGTTTTTCCTCCTGATACTGCTTTCACTATCACATTAATTACTTCTGTTCTGAGACTTCAAAATCTTCTTTCCCATAACACAGGGTATATCGCATTCATTCAAAAGGAAGCTACTGTGGTAGCATCTAACAGTACCAATATAACTTTAAGCACGCAGGAGATTCAAAACTGCTTTCATAGACTTAAGAGCAGCTATGGAAGTATTTTTCTTCATCTCAGGCTTCTCAAGCCTAACTTATATTACCTAATCATATTTAGATTTTTGGAAAGAAAAAACAATCCTTTCTCATTACAAGACTCAAAAAAGAAGATGGGAGTTTTCCAATACAGATGTAAAACTGTTTGGAAATTACCCACAGAATTACTACGTTAGGTAACATGCTAGAGAATTTTCTTCTGTAGCTTTTGTACAATATGGCTGATAAAGACAGAGCAGCCTGTCACTGAGTGACTAATAAGATTAGTGGAATGGACTCCTTAACAATGTTAGTGATTAATAAATTTCAGTTTCACCTCTAAATAGTTTCGTGGATAGCTGTAAAATTGATTGCTTGCTAATAAAATAATAGCTCATCCTTGGGTGAATAAGATACATAACTGGGTGAGTAAGGGGAAGTCTCACTTCAACCTTTCCTCGCCTGACCCTCTTAATGAGCTGATTTTAGCTCCCTAGCAGAAGTCTATTTTTTGTTATTGTTGTTTCAGTAGGTTAATAAGTTAGATTATCTCAGAGAGGAACATGACAAACATCAGTCGCAAGGCACACGGCAGCACCAGAAAGCTAGGGAAAAAAAAAGGCTGTAGCAGGGAACCAAAGATCTTTCCTTTTGACAAGAGTGAGGTATTTGCTGCATCTTATGGAACTGTAACCCAAGACAGAAAGCCAGTAACATCTCTGCTTTACTGTTTAAGCAGTTAGTTTTCTCCTGCAATGACAATCATCTTTAGTATCAATCCTAGGAAAAAATCTCTACCACAGGCGTTATCATTCATGGCTATACCTTGGCTGCTTCCAAGAGGAGTCTATGGTATTGGCTTACTAAGAAAAGTTGATTTCACATCACCAAGGAGACTGAATTGATTAAAAAGAAATGCTTGGCATAATCAGTAATACAGTCCTTAATAGAGTGTCTATTTATATATTTAATTCTAGGACTTGAGAAGTGGACATTAGCAAGGAATTATCTATTATGGCAGTAGCAACTGTTTAAAAATAAGAATTTCACAACAACTGCTTAGAGTTCAGCTGATAAATAATCTACTTTTCCCTCATATACATGCTAATTGACCCTGTGTAGCCACATAAAAATCACAAAAAAGCCTTGCAAGACTGAAACATTCACCTATTTTTCATATATTCTTGCTTTTATGTAGCAAAAGTTATCTCTCTTACAGATCTCAGTTACATTTCTGCAGCTCACCACACAGCCACAAAACATACATGAACAGAATAACCTCTGTGAAAAAGTTACGAACGACTGAAAAAGCTTCTTTCCTTATAAACAGTGTTTATAATAGTAGTATTATAAACACTGTTTATAAGGAAAGAAGCTTTTTATGACCCAAGTCTTAACACAAACATTGTTTTGTATATTGTAAGTAAACAAAACTGTAGATCAGAAAGTAGTGTACATTACTGCTTATCAGGTTGTAGTTCAGCTTTTAACATAAGGGTCCACTTTGAAAGATAAACATGTTATTTAAGAAGGGTCAAACTGTGGTAAGCAAATGATCAAATAGAAATGAAGTGTCACTACATGCCTGAAAAACATGAGATGCTGAATTTATCTCAAATGTCCATAGAATTGCAGCTAGGAGATTTTAAAATACGGGAGAGAGGAATTGCTTTAAGTTTTATTGGATATTGCTGGAAAACTTGTGGTGAGCAACAGTGAACCTGACTACAGAGCTATAGAGAGGCACAGATATTGTGTTAATTCTAGCAAATATAACAGAAATAGCCTGATCACAGAATAACTAGCAAGACAAAGTATTTCCTCAGTAACACTATTTCATGCTTAGTAAGCATTCATTAAATAACACTTGTCCTGAAAGAAAAGAAAAAAAAGAGCAGTATGCCTCCACCACCTACTACAAGAACCTAAAAGGCATGCCAATTTCCAGTTCTGAAACTCAAGACAGAAGTCTGATGGACAAGACAAGCTAAGAAAGGACAATGCAGCAATACTTCACAATACTGTTTAGCTTTAGGTTTACTTTAGGTTTTATTTATTTTGCTATCCAAATTATATATATTACCGGAAGCAGTCAAATTCCAGAACTCTGCTAAAGTTAGTATAGCTCACTACTACTTATTCTTCTAGGATAGCAAACTAAAAGGCTATCGATACCTAATATACTAGCTAGTTTGCAAAAATTTTTATAGCTGAATATGTTAATACTGCCAAGGTAAGTGCAATGGTAACTGGAACGGGAGAAAGGATCTCTCTGTCCTATATCACAAAAAAAGATTTTTTTTTCTGGCAAGAAGCCATTACACTGCAGAAGTCAGAAACAGAAACTGCCTTTTTTCTTTCCTTTTGAGAGAGCGCAAAAAAGTAAATACAAAATAAAAAAATAAAATACCTAGGGCAGAAGTTTAAGAACTAAGCATAAAATTATATGCCTTCATCTATAAAATACTCAAATCAGTTAAACTAAAATGAAGCCTGTATATACTGGTTGACTTCCTCATGTTACAGCAATTTACTAAACAGAATGGCCCTCAGAAATAACAATCAAACAGTATTACAACTCAGATTAAGTATCTAACATGCTCTACATGATATCCAAATTTTGAAAGCTTATCACCAGGAAATGTTTATATTAACATAACCTGAGCAGGTGGTTTTGTGGATAGGAATTACATCTATGTACTATTAACAAAGATGTTATTTTGGCTGCTACAAACCCAACATGTTTTCTTGAATGATTTTTTAATGTTATTCAGTAATATCCATATACAAATGCAAGACATAACCAAACTCTGTCCACAAATTTGTATTTTTTGTGCATTTAGAGTACTGCTTTAGTAACAGTAAGCCACATTTTTGTGTTCTTAAAGCTAACACCTTCTGTACAGATGGACCCCTATGAACATGAACACTACAAATACCCACTTCAACAACAGAAAAAGAGTGCAAGTTACTCAAAGGCAAGCTGCCAGATTGCTCTGAAGACATACAGCTTCAGATAGCACGAATTTTAGCTATCACTGCAAGAAAAAGTTACTTAAATGTAGATTTTAGCTTGTAAGAGGGTAGATGTTCATACATCCCATTTATTTCAACATACATTTAGAGGATTAAAAGATAGTCTAATACCACACGATGTAAACAGTAAACACACTGCATTTATTTCAAGGGATTATGTAGAAAACAAAACCATGCATAGCAATGGTTTCCCTCAATTTATCTCATCTTGCCTATATTTGCACTTATATATGTATTTATGAGTTGGGAGCTTTCCTTAATAAATGAAAATCTTTAGCAAGCATTTTACTAGTTTATATTTCATACCCTAAAAAGATGGAGGAGTGGAATAACTATGTGAAATAGGACAACCATACCATCACGTCTACTTGGCAAAAACAGGCAAACAAAACCACCTTTGCTCCTAAGTAAAGATTTTAATTTGGGTTTAGGATTGGTCCTAGTACTGTACAGAGCACTTAGAGAACAAAAATGGTAAACAAAGTAAGTCTTTTGAATGCCTAATTAAAGTCTTGCACACACTCTTTGATACAGGCTGTCAATTTCTACACATTTTAACTATGCTATAGGAAATTATATAACCATACTTAACAATAAATCTGTCAAACTCACCAAGATTCCAGAAGGCACTCTTTCATGGGCAGCAACACCTCTTCTACTAAAGTCATCTTCAAAACCATCCTTTTCTGAGAAATGCATCTCAGAAGAAGGGAAACTAACTTTCCACAGTACAGATAAATACGAAGCTTACAGCCGTAACAAAATGTTGTACCAGCATTTCTTCTCTTTCCATTGAAGCAGAAGAATTATGTAAATCTTCTAGTCTCAGAGAAAAGTGTTTGGTATATTTTCCCATGCAATATTAAGATTAAAAAGGAAGTACTTATTTAAGAAAGCTCACACAGAAACTCCCTCACCAATAGGCTTTGCTTGAAATGTCACAGCCCCCTTGCACTCTTGGAGATAAGCAATAATATGGCCACACTTGCCATATGTTTGCACTGATAGGTAATGATCTTGTTTTACACCAAGTCACGTGACTTTAGCTGGAGCTCCCATGGAAAGAAACAGGGATTTAGTTAATGATTCTTAAGGAAAGTCTACATTAGCTTACTTGGAGACTTTTTGCACACTGTTGCAACTCTAGCACCTGTAGCAGCATTCAAAGTCCTAGTTCAGCCTACAGCACACCTAATTCAAGAATGCCTGCTGCCACTCCATGTGCCTGCTCCCTCTCCTAATAGCTTCGCTGGGCTAGCTAGTCTCATTTTATGGGACAAATATGATGACTTTTCAGGGTCTAGTATTTATGAGCTACTTTTCCCCCTTTCTGAAACTGCATTACAATAGTAAAGTGAGAACTGATCTGGTGCCAAGCTTATACTAAACCACACAAAACCAATGCACACAAAAATAAATATTTTTTCCTGAAAATCTTTCTGCTTTCTTTAAACTGAATTGTTAAAGCAGTACAATTCAGATGCGTGGACAACACATACATGCTTATTGTATACCTAGCTCCATGACTGAGAACAAGAATCAATTTTCAATTTGAGGAATTCTGATATGTCATTACTTTTCAACATAGTATTGTGAATAAGTGAAGTAACTGAGGGAGTGTAGGAGTGTAAAGAAACAAGTTTACCCTGAATGTGAAAGACATTCTCTAAAGACCATTAATATTCCCTCAATGTAGACATATTCTCATTACCTTAAACCGAAGCATCTCCTCCGCACCCTCAAGGTGTTACTTTATGTCTGCTACAGAAGATGCTGGAGGAATGCTGTTTGAATTACAGTCTGAAAACTAATTTAGGATCCTACTACTACATTCACACTATTCTCCTCTAAGTTTTGTACATTTATGTAGTAGGCTCTAATGCAAAGACAATGAAACACATTATTGGCTGCAGCCAAATGTAGGTTTCCAAAATAACTAAAGAATTATACTCAAGAACACTGATGACACACTCCTAAACTGAGTGTTGGGACTGCTACACCTGCAAGTAAGGCAGCAATAAGCTGCTACCACCTCTGGGTCCTTTTCTATACAATGAATGTTTAACGTAGCTTTTCACAAGAAAAATTACTGGGTTTGTTAGCAGACATGACAGGTATTTTCATAGAATATTAAGAATTAATAGACATACTCTGCTTGTTCATCATTACTTTATCATGAGTGTTCCATTAATATATGGTAAGAATCATACAGGTATGAGCAGAACGGAAGCCAGCCCTGCAAGATGGTGCTTCTTTTCAAACACTTTTTACTTAGCTTTATGTTCGCTGGTTTGTGTGTTGGGGTTTTTTGTGTACAATGTTTTATCTATTCTATTTTAGTATTTCAGATTGATATTATTTTCTTCAAAGCTTCTAAAAGCATTTCAAAAGACAGACCTTCTATAATACAGATAAAACTGCAGTCACTGCAGTAAGGTAAAATTAAGCCAGGTAATAAGCTCTGCACATTTAGTAAGCCTCCTTCTATTTCTCAGAATTAATAAGGTAAATGAAACATAACTCCATCAGAATAAGTTTTGGTTCTACATAATTTGCTTATAATTTACAAAAGAAAATTAGCTTTAGTTTTGAAAAGCAAGTGGCCCAATACAGAAATATTAGAAGCAATGTTTTTTATGCAACCTTAATCAGGTCTTTGGTGCGAGTAAATTTTAGTGCGGTTTAGTCTTAGAAAGCACATTATGAGTTTTTTCACTAGCTTCATGCAAGTTAATACTGCTAAGAAAAATCAGTCACCATCCTAGGTTCTTTTTTTTCTCTGCTCTTTGTGGGTCTACACATCGTATTGCATTGCTCATTAGTCAAAATCCCTGGTGGGAAGTATGATACCATTTTAAGTGCTACTTTTCTATAGTAACCTTCATAACGCATTTGATTGCAATCATTTAGTTTTACAGCATGCCGGAGATACAGTATTACTTTTTTCAGCCATGCAATGGAATACTCAGGCTAGGAGATTAGAATGAGTAAAACAAATCCTTCTCTAATTAACATATCTAATAGATACAGCAAGTATGAGGTAACATTTGTTTGTGTCCCCTATGTTTCCTTCACCATATTCTGCCCCAATCATTTTACTGGTCAGCTATGACTTAAGCACCACAGTTCTCAGTCTCCCACCCCAGCCTAACATTAGAAAAGGTCCCTTCTCCCCAAGCCTCAACTCTGATTCATAAATTCCATCACAGTTTAATGCACTTTTTTTTTTTTACACTCTTCCTATTGGGTGCAAAGTGGAAAAGTTCCTAATTTTCCTACAGAGATTATGAAAATCAGACTAGGCCTGAAAACACTTTCCTGTGCCCAAGTTCTCTATCCTAGCCCTGGTCTGAAGCATCTGCTTACTGAAACTGGAAATGAAGCTCTGCTCATTCCAGCTTGTGGTAAAATACAGTCAATACAGCACCTGTTACTTCTAACTGCAAAAGTCCATCCATTCTCAATATAGACTTTAAAGCCTAATCCAAAGGCTAGTAACCAAAAAAGTACTTTAAGAGTCTGTACAGTGACTTTTACTGTTAAAATGACCAGTTCATCAAAAAGTTTGGTTACATAGATGCAAAATTTCCATGTATGTTAAGACCTTAACTTCTTTC
Source organism: Loriculus beryllinus (assembly GCA_039877255.1). Classification (NCBI taxonomy): domain Eukaryota; kingdom Metazoa; phylum Chordata; class Aves; order Psittaciformes; family Psittacidae; genus Loriculus; species Loriculus beryllinus. The sequence goes on from JBCJKH010043874.1 coordinate 16,037, forward strand.
AAGGGACTTAAAAGAAGTAATTGGCTAATCCAAAGGCACAGCACTCTGGAATCTGCACGGGCATATCCCACACAAGTGCCTGCCACGCTTCATGTATCTATTTCCAGGCAGGCAGACAGACTTTCCTACTGCCACGCAACATCCTTGGTTGAGCTTATTTCTAGACATATACCACAGAAACCAAAGTTCCTGAATAGAGATTCCATCTATCTCATTTTTACACAAGCTGAGAGAAAGCAGATGAAGTTTTGCCTGTATGTTTCTAGAAAGCACTAAGTATTTCCCTAATAAACAATCCCTTTTCTTTCTATTTTCTCCATTTAAAAAGGTTTATTTCCAGGCATTGATCTGCCTCAGGTAAATTCATATTTTCTGATAACCATCCAGGATTTAGAAGCCAAAGAAAAGGAACATAGTAATGTATTTAACCATGAAATGCATCTTGATCTACTACTGGTGTATAATTTGGTTTCTTTTAGAATGTAGATATGAATATAAGATCTGAAACTAGTTCGCATCTTCAGGTTGACAAGAACAATATAGTTATTCTGAGAAATAGATACATGGAATATCCCCTAAATTCTAAATATAGTGTATATCAAGAAGAAACCTTCTGTTACTTTGTAGATTGTCCTTATTGTCGAACTGATAAACGTGCGAAAATAGAACAACATCCATAAATTTAATTTATGGATATTGTTCTACTTAATATAATTAAATAATATTAATATATTTAATATACTACAATCCATATAATTTATGGATTATAGCATGAGATGTTGGGAAAGGGAAAATTAGATCTAGCTGAGCAAAGCAGCATATGCTTACTCATTCACCAAACACAAATTTACTTGCATTATTGAGTTTTAATGAACAGAGAGATCACATCTGCCTGAAGGATCTATCTGTTCATCCCTAGCACACCATAGCACATCGGCACTACCTACATGGGACATGACAAACCTGTAAAGTAGCCCCGCAGATTTCTCATTTGTGTTAACATGCACAATTTTTGTTTGTGGAATGAGCAGTTTTAAGTCACCATCAGGTAATTTCTACTTTTGTTTTAATCACTGTATTTCAGTTCACATCATAAACTAAATGTTACTGTCAGCCACACGACAGACACCCACTTTGATTTCTAATGGAATCTCAGCCACAATTCATTATTAGAAGCACTTCTTTGAAAGAATCTTGCAAAGAATCCTTTAAATATTTCCTTTAAAAGGTCCTTCATAACCATCAAACCAGAAGTAGTACATTTCCTGAGGAGACAGTTGTGCAGTCTAAAAAAAGACAAGTAAACCTAAAGACGTGGCCTAAGACTGGCTTAGCATGTGCTGCCTTCAGCCATGCAGACCAACACAAAAACATCACCTGGTACATTGGAGGCTTTTACATTATTACTTTGCATATTTATATTTTTGATACAGAATTTAAGCACTTTGGATAAAGAAATGGGCCAGTTCCTACGTTAAAAGTCTTGTCCTTTCACTCAGTACAGAAAGCAGCAATGAGGAAGTGTCCCTTAATTTGCGGAAAAAGAGTGATTTAGGACAAATTCTGGTGGTTAAGATCAAATTACAGGACTGCAAAGCTGAAAGAAACTGGTAACAATGAAATCCTTAACTGAGAAGGGGAAGCAAGCATCCTTTACTTGGAAATTCCCTTGACACAGAAACGAGAAAAAAAAATCTATTAAAAAAAATCCCCCAAGAATGTGCTTAAACTCTGTCCTCAAACAGCGTCTAGCTTGACTTGTCATGACAGTTTCATATTAAATCAGCCTGCCTGCACAAACTGAAATGTAAACACTACTGTTACTACATAATAGAGTCTGTAGTAAGATTGAGATAGCAGCTACGCAGAAAAGCTCATTTTTAAGTGAAACATTCTCTGCAAAAGCAGCAATATTTTTACTACACTTGAAGTGGATAATTTTATTTACAATTAAAAAATTAAAATCTCTGCTTAACTATGTAACAGTGAGGTATTTACAGAGCTGACATTTTTGGGTTACTGTAGAACCTTAAAAAGCCGCTTCAGTAAGATCAATGGTTCATAAAGAAAACACTCTCATCAGCACTGCCAGATGCAAAAACCATTGGGATACAGTATGCCACTATGTTATGTTCTCAGTATTTGTGCAGTATGGGATGAAGACATCTAATACATATGTCTTAGACTTGAATTTGATCACAAACATCCCTTACTGTTTTGTATAAGCCTGAAAGCTTTTTCACTGTGGATATCTGTAACATGCAGCACTGAATCTCATACCAGAAGGTGTCCTTTCATACCATTTCTGCTACTTACACACAACTTACTTGCAATTCATGAAATAAACAATGATTAAGAAATTGCTTTATACACAAGCCAAAGCTATTTTTTTTTAAAAAAAAAAAGCTTTCCAATTCCACACAGATACTCTATGATCACACATAAACTGTGAAGAACTGTGTTTTCCTGTATTTTGTGACCTTGCACTTAAGACGCAAGACTGAGAAAGAAGAAGATTGCGAGTATCAGCCATGTGAACGATTACTTCCAGTAAGAGAGAAACAAATGCACCTGGTTTAACATCTGTCTTTGACAGAAGATCCCAGTGTGGCTGTGAACAAAATTCGTTCAGCTTTATTTTATCTAGATTGCAAGTTCTCTGGGGCAGAGAGCAAGGCATGAAACATGCAGTGCAAAAAAACAGCTATTCTGGACCTCCAGATACATAAGGAAATGTCAAGTGAGTTTATGTTTCCCCATAACTGATCATGACTTTACATGCTGGAAGTAGGGAGAAAAAGACAAAAAGTTCTCTGAACTGCAGAACTGGAACATTTCACATGTATGTCTTCCAAGTATATAATAATGGAAGAACTAAACTTAGTTTTATAACAAGACAAAATATTACATATGGTTCATACACCACCTCTTTTACAGGCCATTAAAAAACCCAAACATTTTTATATGCTTAACTAAAGTTATGCTATAAGCTTAAAACCAAACACTGTAATTGCTTATGAAAGCATTGCAGCACTATCTAGTTATTCCTACTGTAAATAACAGTATCAGATAATAAAGCATACAATTCAAAGTTACTGAATCCTGAGCTCATTGAGAAACTTTTTAACTTTACCTCATCAGTTTAATATTCTACTATATAACAGCAATATGCTTTTACAGAGCGCCTCACAGTCATTCTCCTACTCTATTCAAGTAGAGGATTTTCCTTGTTTTCTGTAAGAGATGAAGTTGTTTACATTTCTGTATGCTCTGGGATGCAAAGAAACTAGAGCTAGGAGAGAAGGCACAACTCATGGTCCTGGCTGGAGCTAGCAGCCTAGCATGGTTAGGTACCTGGGTGACAAGCCTGCACTTTCAGTAACACAAAGAAAGCATTTTATGACTTGCAATTTTTCATTGTGACTAATGAATATCTGTATATTCCTACAATGTGCATAATGCTACATTTTCCTTTTTTCAATACATTTTGCAAACATTAAGAACTCAGTATCCAAAACTGTCCTGAGAAACGCTATTATAAAGTACAAAACCTTCAAACCAACCAATCAAAGAAAACCAACAGCCAAACAACTGAGTTCTGTGGGATCATCTCTGTATCCTGTATGTGGATCATCTGTAGTCATCATCTCTGACAATATCCTAAATAATACCACATACTAACAAATGTACTGTTTATAGCCATATACTATGTAGCACAACTATGCAGTATAGCCATATACTGCAAATATGCTATGGCTAACAAATTCTTGTGGCTACAATGGAATTCTGCTTGGAAAACAAAACAAAAAAAAAAAGAAAACAAAACAACAAACAACTCCTCAAACGATGTTCACATAAAAACCCCAGGCATATTTATCACATTTTATTGAACGGAGATGCAGACGTTTAAACGGCATATTGTCTTGATCTATTAAAAGTCCCTGATGTCTGCTACATGTACTCAGAAACCACTAAGTAACGAGAGGAACCATGCAGCTCACGCAAATTCAGACGTGCACTTGGGAAAAACTCGAATACATACACAAAAAACGCCCAGCGTATTTCCAGTGATGAGCACTTCATACTCCCCGCACCAGCGGGGATAAACAGAAAAAACAAAGGCGGAGTGCCCCGCAGGTACGCAAGTTAGCATCCCGAGTTCAAGCAATGCATATCCACAAACGGAAGGCGCTAGCCCGGGCAGCAGGGCACGTATCGCGATTTTTAACATTTGAGAGTCGCACCGCCAAGCAGAGCCAGTAAAACAGACGTTACAAACCGGTACACCGCCCTCCTGTCACCGCAAGGATAGCAGGCAAGCGCCGGCGGTCACCCCACGCTGCCCAGGCACAGGCACAGCCCATACGGGCATAGGCACACAGCAGACCCCCACTCCCGATCTAGCCCGCTCACCCAGCACCTAGGGGACGGGAGGGCATGGCTCCCCTTCCCCCCCTTCCTCGTCCCATCCGGCACACCAGATCCCAGGGCAGCGGCGGGCAGGCCAGCCGGCTCCCCTTCCCAGCGACGGTCAAGGTGGGTGTGGGGGCTCAACGGTGCCTGCTCAGAGCCCTCTCCGGTGAGCGGAGCGAGGCCGGGCCGGGCCCTCCGCCACCCACCTTCCCCTGCAGCCGGCCGGCGTGGCCGAGTGTGTGACCCCCCACCCCGCCCGCTTCTCCCTCGCAGAGCCAGACACCGTGGGCAGCCCCTCCACAGCCGATTTGGCTGCCCTTTCTCGCTTACCTTGAGCGGGGCCCGGCGTCGGGCGGGCAGACGGACGGACGGACGGATGGCGGAGGGAAGAGAACAGCCCGGGACCAGACGTGTGGATGAGGGCACAGCACAGCCGCGCTCGGCGGCTGGATGCGAACTGCGCCAAGCGGCGGCCGTTGGTGCACCGCCCGCACGTCCGCGGGAGCGCGCGCCGCCGTCGGCGCGTTGCGGCGGGGGGGGGGGGGGGGGGAAGGAAAAAAAAAGGGGGGGGGGAGCAGAAACTTGTTTTCAACCATGACCCTGACCCACCCCTGCAAAAATGGGAGTTTCCTGCCTTTCAACTTTTGTTTCCAAACTTCAAGAAAAAATT
>JBCJKH010043879.1:0-12739 GCA_039877255.1 Loriculus beryllinus
AAAGAAAAGAAAAGAAAAGAAAAGAAAAGAAAAGAAAAGAAAAGAAAAGAAAAGAAAAGAAAAGAAAGGAAAAGAAAGGAAAAGAAAGGAAAAAAAAGAAAGGAAAAGAAAGGAAAAGAAAGGAAAAGAAAAGAAAAGAAAAGAAAAGAGAAGAGAAGAGAAGAGAAGAAAAGAAAGGAAAAAGAAAAGAAAGAAAAGAAAAAAGAAAAGGAACTCCCAGAGTTTTTGCAGTCACAAGAACTGGACTTAACAAATAAATAGTTCATGATGTGCCAAAACTGAATTGCCAAATGATTGACCACATCCTATATTGCACAAGGAAAAGGCTGCTGTTGTTTTTACAAGTGTGTTTCATTCAGCGTTTGACTTCATTGTGTAAATATTATGGAGCTGGCTTTTAAAAATTAACTTTTATTATAGATTAGCTGCAGACAGGGTTGGAGAGGGAAGGAAGCATAGAAATTAGGGGGCAGGAGAACCCCTGAAAGTCTTAATCCCATGTTTCCTGAACTGAAACTGCTGAAGTCTAAAATAGAAGTTCTAGGGGGCTCATGACAAAGAAATATATTTTAGAAGCTGCTTGCTCTTACATCTGAAAAGTAGTGAGAAGGAAAAAAGTACATATATTTTCAGTCACCAGATGGAATTTCCAGGGTAATAGACAGATAAATAGTATGTTACTAAAATTCTACAGCTGTGGAAAATCGTTAGATTCATTTTTCCAATCAGAACTTTTAAAAGATATTTAACAGTTTTGAATGGATTTAAAAAACCCCAAACAACCCAAACTTAAATGGCTTAAGGACCACTGTGCATTTTGGTGGAACTTCAGTTTCTAAGACTTGTTGGTGCATTGGAAAATTCCTTATGAGCAGCAGAGTGGCAAAGCTGAACAAAGTAACCTAGCTTCCATTCTGTATTTTCATGATATTTTCATCTTGAACCCCTTGAATTGATAATCATAGAATCATAGAATCATTTAGGTTGGAAAAGATCTTTAATTGTCATTGAATCAAACTGAATGCTGCCAAGTTCACCACTAAACCATGTCCCTAAGGGACACATATACATTTTTTTTCAAATACCTCCAGGTGTGGTGACTCCACCACTTTCCTGGGTAGTCTGTTCCAACACTTGACAACCCTTTCAGTGAAGAAATTTTTCCTAACATCAAATCTAAACCTCTCTTGGTGCAGCTCGAGGTCATTTCCTCTTGTCCCACTGCTTGTTACTTGGGAAAAGAGACAAACACCCACCTCGCTACAGCCTCTTTTCAGGTAGTTGTAGAAAGCAGTAATGTCTTCCCTGAGCCTCCTTTTCTCCAGACTAAACAACCCTATCTTTCTTGTAGTGAGGCACCCAGGACTGAACATGGTATTTGAGGTGTGGCTTCATCAGCACTGAGTACAGGAGCACAATCACTTCCCGAGTCCTGCTGGAGACACTATACAAGCCAGGATGCTATTGGCCTTCTTGGCCACCTGGGCACACTGCTGTCTCATATTCAGCCAGCTGTCAGCCAATAGCATTCATCACCACTCCTATGGCTTGGCCATCCATCCAGTTTTACCCAGTGAAGCATACACCTGTCCAAGCCATGAGCAGTCAGTTTCTTCAGGAGAATGCTGTGGGAAATGGTGTCAAGGGTTAAAATCCAGGTAGATGACATCCACAGCTTTTCCCTGATCCACCAAGCTGTCACCATGTCATAGAAGAGCATCAGGTTAGTCAAGCAGGACCTACCTTTCGTAAACTCATGTTGACTGGGACTGATCACCTGGTTGTCACATGATGGCACTCACAATGGCCTGCTCCATAACCTTCCCCAGAGCCGATGTCAGACTGACAAGCCTGTATCTCACCTGGATCTTCCTTCCGGCCCTTATTGCAGATGGGAATCATAATTGCTAACCTCCAGTCAACTGAGGCATCCTTGACTAGCCAGATTGCTGATAAATGACAGAAAGTGGCTTGCTGAGTACTTCTGACAGCTTCTTCAGTCCTCCTGGTTGAATCCCATCTGGATCCATAGACTTCTGTGTGTGTCTAAGTGCTGTAGAAGGTTGCTGACAGTTTCCCCTTGGACTACAGGAGTTTCATTCTGGTCTCCATCCCTGTCTTCCAGCACAGAGGATTGTATACTTAGAGAATAACTGGATGTTCTGAGGCAAAGAAGGCATTAAACACATTAGCCTGTTCTTCATACTTTGTCATTATGTTTTCCCCTGTATCCAATGAAGGATGGAGATTCTCCTTAGACCTCCTTTTGTAGTTAATGTATTTATAGAAGCAATTTTTGTTGTCTTTTATGGCAGTAGCCAGATTAAGTTCTAGCTGCTTTGTCTCTTCTGATTTTCTGCCTGCATAGCTTACTTCACGACATCCTTATAAACCTCCTGCCTTGCCCACCCCTCCTTCCAAGGATAAACACTCCTTTTTTTTCCCGAGTGCCAGCCAAAGTTCTCTGTTCAGCCAGGCCAGTCTTTTTTCCCTGCTGGCTCATCTTGTGGCACATGGAGACCACCTGTTCCTGCACTTTTAAGTCTTCCTTGAAGAATGTCCAGCCTTCCTGGACTTTTTTGCCCTTCAGGGCTGCCTCCCAGGTGACTGTTAGCCAGACCCCTAAAAATGCCAAAGTCTGAACTCCAGAAGTCCAAGGTAGCAATTCTAACCCACCTCCTTATATCTCCAAGAAGTTAATTAAACTTTAAAAGTTTCTGAGACAGCAACACTGTCTTTCCTGAATCTATGGACAGTTTTGAGATAAGTGGAATTTAAAAAATAAAATAATAAAAAAATCTGGGAGTTGTCATTAAACTTAAGCCAAAAACACCAGAAGATTGCATCAAGTTCCTAAAATTCAAGAACTTTTCAAATTCTTTGTGTGTTCAACATTCTTCCTGCTTGGGAAAGTGAAATGTATTGAATAGCAAAGAGTACCTGTAAATACCTCTCCTCCAGCCTTTTCGTCTCATAGGCTTCTCCAGCCAGGATGGATTTACAAGGTATGACAAAGATGTGAACTGCTTTTCCTCTCATACTTCACTAGTAGTAAATGTGTCCTTTTTCTTTTTTTTGCCACAAATTAGTCACAGCTCAGACCCATTCACTTCTTCCCTTTTCCCTGTTTCCAGCAGGTCAGGACAGAAACCTGGGCCAGTGTATTTCTTTCTTAAGAAAACATGGGCATAGAATTTAGCAAATTATGTAGAATGGGTTGGTTGCTTATTAGAAAGTCAAAATAGAAAGGAAATGGTGTGGTGAGTTCAGGTAATTCTTTGTTTTAATACAGTATTAGTAACTGCAAAAAAATACTTTTCTTGCACTTTCCTTATTCTTCCTTTTCCTTGAGTGTCAGATCCTTGGTATAAAGCAGAGCTATGAACACTGCCTAATCTCACCATGTATGAGTCACATGAACACTGCTTAGAGAACTCATTTAACAGAAATGAAGGGATGAGAGGTTATTGTTGGTCACTTCTTGTATGTGCTTTTCAAAATATATATGCTCATTTATCTGGCCATAGGGAAATGCTTCAGGAATACAAAGAAAAATAATTATATGTGCATATCTTATTTAGATGAATACACATTAAGGTCACTGACAGTATTCTGAGTAAACCTAAAGGACTGAAATTCTTTCTTCCTAACAATAATTCCTTCATTCTGAAAGCAATCACATCGTGTGATTAACAAAACATGTCGCTAAGGTTTTGCTCCACATAGGTTAATTATAATAGTTCAGATTCCTTCTGAGTTGCAAAGGCTTTTTCTGTGTGAGGGTTTGAGTTTGGGTCGGTTTTCGTTTGGTTTGGGTGTTTTGGCTTTTTTAGTCATTACTTTGAAGGGCAGAACTTTTATTTGTGTAACATTGTTCTTTGAAAATGCAGAACTAGCATCTGTTTCAGTTGCGTATAGCAACTTCCTCCCCTGGGGTCAGCTGTGATCCAGTGATAAAAATCTGATATTAAAGAACTGACAGAAACTGTAAGTCGTGCTTGCTAAAGAGAATATGGGTATGGGTTCTGAAGATAACCAGAGAGATGATAGGAAAACTTACATACTGGAAGTAGGTTAAATGGTGGCTGACATTGTATAAATTACAGAAACAGAAGATCAGGCTGCAGGCTAGGAATGTATAAATAAGAAGTGGAGTTTAGTCTAGTGGTTTCTAGGATTGTGAGCTGCGGAGAGAGCTCCAAATTCCAAAATGAAATCCAATCCAATTTCAGATTTTGAGATGATCTGCTTTAAACTCAATCCTGTCTTCAAAGTGGAAAAGTTACATCTGATGATACACTGGATTAAAACTTACAGGGCATCTGGTCAAACCTGATCTTTTTCTTTTTTCCCTAGAAAATACTCATATTTTGCTTCTTTGCATTACAAACAACTATAAGAAAAAAGAAGACAATAACTTATATCCTCCCACCACTGCCACGGTGAACTGGCAGGATACTACATTTGATTTAAAAATTGCATCACACACGATTGGAAAATGACTATGGATTGTTTTCTTTCCCCACACAAATACTTTATTGAAAGAAAGCATTTTAACATGTTTTTTCCTCTCACTTCCAAACGTTTTCAACTGTTTTTCCACAAACTATGAGTGCAAAGATGTCGTGACTAGGATACATTCTCACTTGGGACTGATTCATTATGTAATGGTACAACCTTAGCTGATTTCTTTAAAACTTCAAAACAGACTTAACCCACAATTTCAGAATTTTTAATTTAGAAGTGTCTGTTCTGCCATAGGCTTTCTATATGATATTGTCCATGTTATGCAATTTGTCAGTGTTTCATTTGCTTCCTAATTAAGTGGTAATAGTTTTTCTAGTCATCAATATTTTGTACATCTTTTCCAGTTCAACTGGAAAGTCCTTGAAGAGGTGTAGCCTCTTAAGTAAAAATTAATTGTGTAATTTAGATTTTTTTTTTTAAATTATATATATGAATTTCAATGTAATACTATTGTACACCTGCCTCAACAGATCTAGACTTTCTCTTACATTTTTGCCCTAGACAACATTTTATCTAAACTTCCCTAAACCCACTATGAAGATATAGGTTTTCTGAATATATGGGAAAATAATCATCATAATGAGAGTGTCCATAGGGAAAGGTTTTTAAGAGTAGTCATAGGATCTCCATGTAGAAATCCAACTGAATAAAGACCCAACCAGCCCAATGTGACTTTGAAGTTGGTTCTGCTTTGATAGAGGGGTTTGGAATAGATGGCCTTCAGGGGCCATTTCCAACCTAAATTACTTTATAAATTTTCTTTACTTGAATTTTGTATGTAAATTTGCCAATACAATCAGTTGTTTCACCAGTCCATTTGATAAGATTATTGATTCAGAAATGGTTGGCCTAGGAGGCCACTTACTAATCAGGGAAATCACTATTGCTTGTTTTAACTTACTCTTCTCTAAAGAGCTTTCAACTTGCTTTTTATCCAGTGTTTGTCTGGTAATGGAGGAAATATTTGGGGCCAAACTGACAGTGGAAGAGGGTGTCTGGAATAGTAATGTTTCTTTTGTTTTTAAGGAGAAAATATGCTCAGTCTACAATTGTAAAGTCATTAGAAATATGACAAAATTTCAAGAAGGAACAAAAATAAAATATTACAGAGAAAATGCAAGGAAAGTGATTGTTTTCAATAACGGGTTAAAATCCTAAGGCTAAATGAGTTATTCTCTGAATCTACTGGGTTATACTCTGAAGTTAATGTAGCAATAGCATTCATTTTTCTTCTTCTTAGTAGCTGGTGCAGTGCTGTGTTTCTGACTTTCAGCCTGGGAACAGCACTGGTAAAAATTATGTTTTTAGTTGTTGCTCAGTAATGTTTACTCTAACCAAGGCCTTTCTGAGTCTCACACTCTGCTAGGGAGGAGGGCAAGCTGAGAGGAAGCAGAGACAGGACACCTGACCCAAACTAGCCAAAGAGGTCTTCCATATCACAGCATGTCATGCCCACTACATAAACTGGGGCAGTTACTCGGAAGGGTTAGAACACTGCTCGGGTTGCGCTGGGTATCGATTAGTGGCTGGTGAGCAGTTGTATTCTCTTCTCTTGTAATTCTCCTTCTCATTATTATTATTGGTGGTAGCAGTAGTGGTTTTGTGTTATACTTTAGTTACGGGACTGTTCTTATCTCAACCCGTGGGAGTTGCATTCTTTCAATTCTCTTCTCCATCCCTCCAGGAGCTGGGGGAAGAAAGAGGAGAGTGAGCAAGCGGCTGCATGGTTCTGGGTTACCAGCTGGGCTTAAACCATGGCAGTTATTTGTGGCACCCAACATGGCACATATGTTTTTCTTTTTCAGGTTCTGCTAGTCAAGAAAAGAAAGCAAGTTTATGTGTTGAGGCACTCAAGTAAATGCTATATGTTACACGTAACATATTTTATATTTCATTTTTTTTACAAAGAAATAGATTGCATTTTGTTTGGGATCCCTTTTTCTTTGACTTTGGTGTTTGTTGGTTTTTTGTTGGGTTTTTTTTCTTACTGTGTTTTAGTTTTACAGTTATTTTACCTACAGTGTACTAATAATATACTTTCTTTGGAAGACTTGTGTGAGAACAGCCTAGAGGAAGAACGTAAATCAAAGAATCAAAGAATCAAAATACATAAATACTATGATATGTTTTTTGTTTGATTCTGTGCCAGAAAAGAATGTAGTAGGAAAATTAAACTTTTTTGTTTATGGTGTACTCTAGTTCCCTTTATTTCTGTGTGACATAGTTATCTAGAATGTCTTAATAATACCCTAAAGGCAGTATTGAACACTCAAATTTCATCCAGTTTTGTAAGCACCAGATGTAGTAAAATCTATACAGTCCCTCCTTTCCATCTCTGAGAGTAGACAGCAGTTCAGCCAGCTACAGTTGTGTGGCCCACTGTTAGTAATGGACGTTAGAATATTCAGAAGTAATATTTGATTAGAAACAAGAAGACTGAGATCAACACTTTTTTTTTTTTTTGCTTGTTTGTTTTGTCAGGAGGATAAATTGTTTTTGAAGATTATAGAGGTCCATTTATATTACATGATCATAGTTTAATCTAGCTGACTTTATATGAAATCTTTTGCACAGGGTGAAATTTGAACTTTTCTCTAAATTTACAAAGGTTGAATCCCTGTTAATTTTGACAGGCTGGAAGCAGCTCAGCCCAGTGTTTCCATCCTAGTCTGAACCAGGCAGCTTTTAAATATTCTTTAGTAGTTGTGGATATAGTCCTCAAGCATGCTATGGAGATGCTATGTGGGAGAAGTACTAAGGCCTGTTATTTTACAAGGTTTAATTATTTTATTTAAAGAAGTGCGTAAAACCGATGTTGCTGAGCACCGTAAAACCTTTTTAGCTGAGAAATAAAAAACTCCTGAGCTTATTCACAGCCCTGGTGACAATAAATTGTCCTAGAAATCTCTGTTCTGCTTTTCAGTTTTTCATTTGGTTTTGTTGTTTGTTTTTCTGGAATGTGCAACAGTTAGAGATCTTGCAAAAGACATATTTTTGCCTCTTCAAGAATTTACAGATCTTGAAAGAGATAGGCACATTTAAGACCTCTCTTCAACTCTACATCAGATATGTATGTATGACATGATTTAGAGTGAGGTGTCCCTGCCCATGGCAGGGGGGTTAGAACTAGATGATCTTAAGGTCTTTTCCAACCCTAACTATTCTATGATTCTGTGTAATGAGGAGAATCAGTGCAAATTTCCTACTTGGTTGTAAATGGGAAGTTAGACAATTTATTTCTGGAGAACATATGATGGGCTTTTTATTAGCTCTCTCTGAAGTATGAAGTTGATATATAGACATGGAAAGAAAAACCATGACCAGATCACAGGTGATCAACAGATCAAAATACAAACATGGAACTAACCTTATAAAAAAATATATCTACCTTGTTAATTTCAGTGGAAAGTGTACACTGAGATATCTATAATAACATTTGATATTCTGATTTAAACTCTCTATCCTGATAATTGATAAATGTCCTGACATTCATAATCTCCCAACCCATTCCAACACCTTTCTCTTTGATACGTTGCTTTAATAATGTCAGTTGTAAAAACTAATGAATGTGTTTCTAGTTGAGCTATGGAAAGCTTCACTTCCAGTTAAGAATGGCATGTACAGCTCAAAATGTGGTCATTTATACTATGTCAAATGTAACCTGAATCAATGCCTGGGACAGGGAAAAGGATACAAGAACTGCAGTGAAATAGTTTAGTTTCAAGGAGTTACAAATACAGAACTTTGCAAAGACAATCATAACAGCACTTCTAGTTCACAGGAATCCTTGTAAGAACAGTAAATGATTTTTCAGTGGGAGATGAAGGAATTACTTACAATGAAGAAAAGGAATTTTAAGAATCAAAGTAATTGTGCAAGCCGGTGTAATGATAAAAATAGTAATGGTCACCACACATGACAAGCCAGAGGCAGGAATATACAAATTTCAAATATTAAAGGAAAATATTTCCTTTCAGTTTGATTTTAAGCTACTATCTCACAATTTTTCGAGGCCTACCCTAATTTTTTTATTATGTAAAATGAAGAATAAACTTTTCAACTCAACAGTACTTGTGCTTTTATAGACCTATGTTCTTTTCAATTATCTGTTAAACTATTTGTACAGGCCACTTCTGAACTCTGAGCATTGAACTGTTCTGAGATCCTATTGCTAATATTCTTCCATTATAAAACATCATTATATAATACCACGCTGTATTTCCTTTTAATCAACAATTAATTTACAAATATCTTACCTATTAGATCCTGGTGCCCATCTTTACTAGAGGGCCTCTGAGGGAAGACTTTATATTCAAGAAAGCTTTTTAAAAAACGAAGAATATTCCACAGTGTAGGAGTACAGATTAATTACATATGGATAGTGAGTTGATTCTTTCTATTAGCATTCTGTACTACTGTTCATTCTGTTTGTTGTTGCTTGGTTGGAAATAGTATCTTCAAGTCTTTATAAAAGTATTGGAACTTTTACTGATTCTTTAGGAATTGAGTTGCATCTAACATGCATTGATCATGAACTACATGTCAGACATTATAAGATGAAAGCGTTGGTCAAACTGGTATTGAAAGGCACGTAAGCAGCATCTTAATGGTCCTCTGAGGCTAACTTGATTAGTTAAAGATATTTTAATCATAGACTTTTGGAACAAAGAGGCATATCTCCACTTGCTGACATCTGTAATACCTACATGACATATTTTGACCATAATTGTTGCCAAGCAAGCTGAACTGAAAAAAATACTCAGTTTTCAGAAATATTTTCACAGGAAAATAAAATCTGAAACATTTTTGATTAAAAATTGAGTTTTCACAGCTTTCAATCAAAATTTGGTCAAATTGTGGAAAGTTTATTTTTAAGTCAAAGCATATTCATGGATCCATGTGTCACTGTCTTTATCTAGCTCCTAAGTAATTCTAAAATGCCACTATGCAAATTTTAAGGTAGAAGAGTTTTATAATAGGGCTTTTAGATATGCATAGATATAGGCTGCTTTTCCATTGTTGTCTGCTTTCCATATCAAGGAGGTCTTTGTAAAAGGCTAAAACAGCACTATCCTGATCATTAGAGATAAAACTTCAGAATTTAAATCAGGTGACCTAGCTTCTGTTCTGTAATTATCCACACACAAGCACCAGATTAAAGAAAGCTTCCACAAAACGTGTTTCACTGTGGAATGTAGAAAGGTAAAGAAGGGGAGAAAGGGAAAATGCAATAATTGACAACAATAATCCATTGCAGACAAACTACCTATTCACAGGGTATATAAACATGTCTAAGGCCGATATCTTTGTAGAAGATTCCAAGATTTAAGTTGCGGTATTAGCAGCAAAACTTTGCAGCTTTGCTGCACAGGATTTTCCCAACTTGATCATCTCTTAGCTATGATACAGGTGTTTTCCACAAAATTAACCCAAATTTTAACAAACACTGAATATAAGTAAAACCTGGTTCATGTGTACCTTACTCTCTTCTGTTCATATTCCCTTGTCCTTATCCAGTGACTATGGTTTGTTTGCACTGTTCTGGACCTCCATTTCTCTGCAGCCCCACAGCCTGCTCTGCTCTGACTTAAGCCAATTTAGGAAATTATTTGAGTTCCAAACAATAACCAATGTCTCTATCACATCTGCTCATAATAACATTACACATTGAAAGAGTAATAATTTGTCTTAGCAATATGAGCATACAGCACAGTAGTCTTAAAGAGGCACATTTAACTATCAAAATGAAGTTAGATAAATATATATTCCTTCATGTAATTTCTTCTTCTACAATGTCCTCATTTTCAGGACAGAATGTAGTGTTTACACAATCAAAGCTCCTTGGAGCATTTCCTTTTGAAAAGGTTACAGTCAGTGTGACATGTTTTGGTAGCTGCCAAAGGAGGTTTTTTACTACAACACCTCACTATTAGAAGAAAGTATAAACTATTAAAGTACCTAGAGACTGTAGTCTGAAAAAAAGGCTGGGGGGTGGTGGTGCAGGAGGAGTAGGGGCAGTCAGGGGAAGCTTCAGTAATGTAAAGCCATGAACATTCGTGTTTTCATTTGAAAGTACATGAACAAGAGTGTTTATTTTAGGCACTTGAACCAACAATAACTAAGTCAGGAAAGATCATTATACTGGAATTAAGGAAACTATGCATTTATAAAAACAGTCTCCAATAACAAAGTCCTTTCTGGAGAAATGCTACCTTCTGTGCTGAATGGTAAGCTATCATTTTGTGCTGAGCTAATTATTAGTAGCATGAAATGGACAGAGTTAATAAAGTGCAGCCCTATAAAGTTTTCACTGTTGGTGGTAGTGTAACTCTGTTCCTAAATATATGGAGATTTTATTTCCTTCCCCTGCTGTTTCTTTCCAGAGCTTTTTTAGAAATCAGTACATTTTGGCTACTGTCATTTTTGTATAGAAAATAAAAAATTAACCAAACAATGAAAGCAGCTGCCAACATGGAACAGGAGCAAATTCCATAAATGAATGATAACCTTACAAAACTAAACCCTGTTTACTTACCAAAAAAAAAGATAAAATAAACGCAAACCATTAACAAAGTAAGGACAACATTTGCAAATAGTGGATAAAGCTTTTCAGTAACAGTTTTGCAAAAGTCACCAGAATTGATAAATGTTATTCTATATAAGCGAGCATCATCAAAAAGCAAACATTTGCCCTACTGAAATCTGTGCAGAACCAGTTTGCAAAATTCCAAAAAGCATTGGGGTTTAAATTTTTACCCTACTGTTACCAATCTGCGTACTTTAGGAAGGAATATTTCTGTAGGAAATTTGTTGCTTCATGAAACCATGAACTGGTACTATATTTTCCACCACAAGTATCTTAGCTTAAGCACTTTAGTCATCAGTCAGTAATGTAAATATAAGTATAAAATATATTCCTTTGAAAATAATAATCATGTAAGTTTATGCTTTTCTGAATTAAAACTTAGTCAAGCACATGCTTAAGTTAAAGACACGTATATTATTTGTCTGAATCATACCTGAATTCTAAAATGAGGGATTTAGATGTGGCTTCAAAAAGAATCAGTGCATACCAATTCAGATGCCACTGGTTCCTCTTTTTCTTTTTATGTAGCGTATGCTTGATGGAGAGCTTTTATCTTGGCATAATTCTGATATAATTGCTTTGCAAATATTTGGTACAATTGAAAACATGCTTACTCTGGTTTGGTGCATAAATAGGAATCAAGGTTGTTATCCAGAGTCCCCAAGCCTGTCAGTTTTTAAAAGACATTTGAACAATGCCCTTAACAACATGTTTTAACTTTTTGTCAGCCTTGACTTGATCAGGCAGTGCGAGTAGAAGGTCACTGTAGGTCCCTTGCAACTGAAATACCCTACTATATTCTATTCTATATTATGTTCTATACTATTCTTTGTAGAATTGTATTAATTTCACCTTGACACCAACCTTTGTTCAAAGTCTCGTCCCCTTCTCCAGAGAGAATGTGAGTCACTTCCACCCTCTTACAGTTCACTCTTTGAAAGTACCTCTCTCTGCCAATTGAGTGGAGGAGTCTAGCAACTTGCTGCTCAAAATATATGCACACATTAGACATTTCAACATCATAATATTGGGTGTTTATTTGCTTAAAGCTGAATGGAAATAACATGAACCTTCATACCTGCCTTCATATACAAGAACTTCTTTCAATGAGATGACAGGACAAAGATGTGAAGCAATGTTTCTGCTAAAGAGCATGAAAGATGGCTTTACAAGTCAAAGGTGGGTTCCTTGTGGGTTTTTTTTTTTAAGGCCAGTTTCAGAAAATAAGCTCCTGGTTTGACATAGGGACCATTTAATTTTTTTGTTAGTGGTAATGTCTATACGTTAGAATTATACACTTGCCTTCTGTATACTAACTTCAGAATTTTTTGTGTGTGGGGAGGAGAAAGGAGTGTACAGCACCATACTTTGTAGCTTAAATCTAAATCTATTGGTATCAAAGGAGAAGTTTTCTATTCACTTTGTTCACTTTAGTATCAGTTCCTTGCAGCTCTTTTCCTTCAGCTAGAAAATGTGATCATATAAAAATATGATCATTTAACCTCAGAAGTTTTTACAAGTCTTGAGGAGGGACAAAGGGCTTTGTGTGGCTGCTAGATTTGATTTGCATCACATCGTACTACAGAAATGGTGTTTAAAAATGTCATTACTCTTAATGAAACCTGC
>JBCJKH010043884.1:0-18853 GCA_039877255.1 Loriculus beryllinus
CACACATATATATATTTTCTTCCATGTAAGCAGTGTTTCTGTCAGGAAGTTAGTCTTAGAAAAGGGAGAAGTTTGGTTTGTTTCTTTTCAGCATAATTCGGTGCAGTACTGTTATTTTAAGGTTGTGATTCTGCTCTCTGTCAGCAGGAAGAGTACTGATATCACCTTGAGAGTGGTACACTTGTGTATTTGGCTTCATATGAGTATGCTGCACACAGTATTGTTGTTTTTCAGATAGATGTCTAGTTACATTTGGTCTCTGTCTAAGCGTAAGCTTTATATTGATAAGTGGTAAAATTAAGGCTGTCTTGGAAGCACAGGTAGAGACTTCATTTTCTGTTCTAGCCTCCTGTCCCTCACATCTTTTCTCTCTCCTCCCTTACACCCTTCCCCCCAATTCCCACCCTTCTGCCAATCTTGATGAGGAAATTAATGGGATAAAGTTAAAGCTAATACTCCTGCAGAAACCTGTGCTCTTCCTGTCTTCCACCCAATAAAACCACACATATACTGTGGTACATCATTATTAAGTGTGGCCTGAGAACCTTCTGACTGTATCGTACAGACTGAAATTAGGTTTGGGAGTAAATCAGCCACCAACAGAAGACTTAATTGTACAGGTTGAATGTCACAGTTCATATACGTGTCAAGCTGATTTTTAGCTGGGACAGCTCTCCAAGCATAAATAAAATCATTAAATTTGGATGTGTATCAGATGTTAAGCATGTTTTGATTTGTTCCAGTAGCCGGATCGAGCTGGGAGATGTGACGCCACACAACATTAAGCAGCTGAAGAGGCTAAACCAGGTCATTTTTCCTGTCAGCTACAATGACAAGTTCTACAAGGATGTACTGGAGGTTGGCGAACTAGCCAAATTAGGTATAAATGTTCTTGCCAGTAATTGTGGGCTGTGTGGCAGAAGTGCTCATCATTGCTATACATAATGGTTTTGAATAGCATATTCTTCTATTTTGTTGTTTTACATAGTGAAAAAGAACTGTTTGGGAACCTCAAAAAAAAACCCAGTCTGAACATCAGAGGGTTTTTGTTCTAAATAGATTCCACTTTACTGGGAATAGGCAGGTTTTCTGTTATGACAGAAAACCTGTGATATGTGCTGCTAGCTTACATCCTGATGTCACTGCTAACTGGTTTGTCAGAGCGCCATTGGTAATGTCATTCCTAGTGTTAAGCCACAAAGTAAGGTATTTCATTTGGATGGGAGAATTAGCAAGAGGGAAGGAAGGAAATAGGGTGTAAATGAAGGAGCTGTATGTATAGTTTGAATTTGTGACTGATAACATTTTGTTTCCCTCCTTGGCAGCCTATTTCAATGACATTGCAGTGGGAGCAGTGTGCTGTAGGGTGGATCACTCGCAGAACCAGAAAAGACTGTACATAATGACACTCGGATGCCTGGCACCCTACCGAAGGCTAGGAATAGGTAAGAAGGATCTTCTTTTGTATCTGAGTCTTCAAAGAAACCAGCTTGCTTGCAGCCTACTAAATGCTCTTTGAGATTTTTGACCAAGATTGTGCACTTTTAGACCACTGATTTCTCTGGAGGGGGCTTTGGGGAAGGAGTATGATTTATGATGTGCTCCTTTTCCCCTGCCTTTCAGATACAGGCTTTTTGTAGAACTTTCTAATTCAGGATTTCAGAGTAATTTAATCTTAATCATGTTATCATACTGTGAGGTAAATACTCCGCTTCTATAGATGTGAAAATTGATGCACAGGTACATGAAATATCTTGTTAGAGGTACGCAGCCAGTATGCAAGTCATGTATAAGTAGAACACAACATTCATTCATTAGGTTTCTAAAGTGAAGGAGTGTTTCTATTTATCTTTTTCAGGGGTAATACCTGCTTTCTGTCTATACTGCATTTAGTTCTTTTCTCGGTGTTGCAGATTTGTAGGCCAGACTAATCAAGACCTTACAGTAACTTGTTTGCTTTGACAAGCTGGAATGGAAAAATGACTTTATTTTAAATTATTTTACTAGGTCTTTACTAGAAAACTTATCAATGCTCTCACTGCTTTATACATTGTTTTGACCCTGTAGTTGAGGTGAGTTTTAGGACCTTAAAGCTAGTGTTTAAATAAGCTGCTTTATACATGTGCTTCTGGGATGGTGGCTTGGTTTTGATTTTCTTTTTTCTCCAAAGAAACAATCAATTAAATATTGTGAGCAGTCAGAAAGATAGCGAGATACTTATGAGCCGTGTTTTATTTGCCTTGCCTAGTTCTCGCAAGCTTGGTCATTTTAACCTATCTACGGTTAATCTGCTTCTCCTCAAGAAAGCCCTTAGCTGAGTATAGACTTTATTGTGCACCTCTGGTTTTCTTAAGTATCTCTTTACCTTTTGGCAGGAACTAAAATGTTGAATCACGTCTTAAACATCTGTGAAAAAGATGGCACTTTTGACAACATCTATCTGTAAGTAAATGAGTTCTACTCATGCATTTTTTTGAGGGCCCCTCAGCAGGTGGTCACATTCTATGCTTGTGTGATGCTGAGAAAACTAAGCCTTGCTTGCTTTAGAAGAGCTTTTGCAAATTTGCTGAATTTGAATGTAGTTTAGTTACAAATGACTTTCTGTAGCAGAGTAATGAGTATGACAAGAAAAATGTGGAAGAATTATTTTATTTCTTTCATTACCATACAGTGTCTGCCGCAGAATGGAAAATGCTGCAAGGCTTGCATGCAGTTTTGGTGCATTTGCTGTCTGTCTTTTATGACAGTACTGTGTGGGTTAGAACACCAGATCAGAGGTGCTTGCAGGCAATCGAGGTTCATGTTCAGTAGCAAGGTCCAAATGCTTATTCCTATTCTTGCACTCTGACAGGTCAGCTGTTTATGCAGTAACACAGTAAAACAGGTCTGTGCCCTGACACATCTTGGGAAGCTGTTTCCAGTTTTGATTCTGGGTGGGGTTGGGGTTTTTTTGGCTTTATTTTTTAAATCAACTGCACATCTGCATAAACATTTGGTGTGATGCAGACTTGAGAACAAGGACTGGGGTAGACGACAGAGCTACTTAAAAGAGCACTGCCGTTCTAAGAGATCACCATGGAAATAGAGCCTGAAATCTATAAATGCCAAAGCTTTGTTTTCCCCTTTGCTGCCAGCTGCACACTTCTGCTTCTTTCAGCTCATTGGTATCTGTGTGATTACCAAGTGCTCACTTCTCTTGTCCACCACTGCCAGTTTATACCAATACAAACATGGTGCACTGTTAGGGATAGATCCACAGCAGGTACAACTTGGATGGACTTATGCTGCCACAGAACTGCACCTTGAACACTTGCCTGGACTGTTAAAGATGCTAGTGGGAAGTGTTTGACACACCAATATCAATATAAATGGAGTGACTTTCTCCTCAAGCTTAGCCCACCTCTGCCAAGGAAATGCAGTCTTCCAAGTCCTCTACTGTTGTAGCTTTGAGCCATCTCTGTAAGAGGTGCCTTAAAGAGGAGTCTGAGTACAGCTGCTTTTGGCTTGTATTCCTGCTCTCGTGCCTCTGAAGGAGCGGTAACAAACTCTCAGATGCCTGCTAGTTGTCACAGGCTTTCATTGCTGCTTTTGCATGTTCCTGTGTGCCTAGTGAAGAAACGGTTTGCTGGTTTTAATGCAAAAAAAACAGATCCCTCATAATCCTTTCCACTTCCTAGAGTAGAATTCTGGGGTGATGATAAATAGCACCCAAAGTTGGGTGTAATAAAGTTCTTTTAGTGGCCCATTGATTTTATTACTGTGTCCATTGCTTGTGCATCTTCTATCTGAACTTACTATTTAGCTTAGCACCCAATTAGCTATCAGTGTATAAATTTGTCATTATTATGAAGCTCCCTTTTAGCTATTCGGTGTTTATTTGGCTCAACACTAAGATCTTTTGTTCTGCTGTTGCTCCCAGAGTTGCTTTGGTTCTATGGTTAAGCAGCATGTTGTCATGACAAAGTGATTCATGAGCTTGTGCAGTGTCCACTGGCTTTTGGGAGTGTTTAATGAATGCCTTTTGTTGAGCCAAACATCCCCTTTCTCTTAGTTTTATTTTAATAGAACTTGTGCAAATAAATCTCCTAGTTGCTTAGGATGAAGAACTGGTGGCTGTTTGTTTTGGAGGTCTTTTGAAACTCTTGGAATATGCTAGCAAGATCTGTAAAACTCTGGGGGAAATAGGTAAAAGGGGAAAAGGACTTTGTAAGTCCATGGGGGTTTTTTTTAATGCTTCCATAGCTTCTTGTGAGGAGAGAGTGGTACTTGGAAGTGAGCAAGGAGTTAAAATTGCATCAAACACCATTGCCAGTTTTGTGTGGCAGAGTGTAGGGATCAGCAGTCAGACAACTGTTTTGATCGCCTAAGAAGTGTCACTACAGGAAGCTAAAACTGGCTCTGCAGTCAAACTTTGTGATATATTTCCACAAAATCTCTGTCACCTCCAAATTAAGAAAAAATGAAATTATTGAGCTATTAATGCTTCAGAGTCTGTTATTTGTGTTCCTTAAAAGAGTTTTAATGAGGGAAAACGTTTGCCACTTCTCAGACAGATTCCTACAGGCCGTCCAGGAGCTGTGTGTTAGCTCAGGATTGATTTGGGAAGACCAAACTTTCCAGTCCTGATTTTCCACCAGCATTCCTGTCTCTATCTAGGCAGCTCCTTTGCTTGTCATGTCTTTGACCGCTCTGAATATGGAGGCAGAAGACTGAACCACAGAAAGTTCTGATCCCTGTCTCTCTCCCTTTTTGTCCCAGGCATGTCCAGATCAGCAATGAGTCTGCGATTGACTTCTACAGAAAGTTTGGCTTTGAGATCATTGAGACGAAGAAAAACTACTACAAGAGGATAGAGCCTGCAGATGCCCACGTCCTGCAGAAAAACCTCAAAGCCCCTTATCTTGGCCAGAACGCAGATGTGCAAAAGACCGACAACTGAACAAACCCCCAACGAACACTTTCTTGCACTTGCTTGTCGCCAAATAAGGAAAGAGAGGCCTCTTGAGTTTGATTTTTTTGGTTTTAACTCCACCCCTTCGTTCTCTTTAATTTTTTTCTTCTTGACCTCTCTCCAACAAAATGTAATGTAATGCTTCTTCCAAGGATTGTCCAGTCATGTGTGGGGTTGGGGTGGGTGTTTGAGCTCTCCTTTCTGATACGGTAGGGGTTGATTTTGTTGGGGTTTGGGGTTTTTTTTTCTTTATTTTTTCTTTTGTTTTCTTTTTTTTTTTCCTTTTTTTTTTTTTTTGTGAGGCGGATGGTTTTGGGTTCTTGTTTATTGTATTTTGTTCTTTGTTGGGGTGGGAAAAGGTGTGTAGATCTAAGTTTGAGGTGTGGAGGGCTTGAGCAGGTTATCCTGGTGACAAGTTCCCTTCACAATTATATCTTTCAATAAGCAGAATGTAAATCCAGTGGGGGGGGAGGGGAAAGGAAAAGCAATATCTTGTCCTTTGACTCCCACATTATTGTGTTTTTTATAACCTACAGGGTACTTTATTCCCCCCCTCCAACCTTTGAATGTTACTTTAGTACTTCCCACTCTTCCTCTTAATTCCTCCCACCTCAAAAGTATGTTTAGTTCTTCCCAATATTTTCAACTACGGCTTTTTCCTCCGTCTTTTGCTGAGAAGGGTGGGCTGCTTCACCATACCTTTTCACTCTGCCTGGCCTGACCTTTTTTGAATGCTTTTTTTTTTTAACTACTCCTCACCCAAGCTGGTGCTACATTTCTTAACTGACCGACAGGAGAATTTAGAGTGGTCTTTGGTTTTCATTTTCATTTACCCAGCTCCCAGCAGACTTTTGCCAGAGTAAGAGCTAGATCTGGTGTTGGCAAGAGTAACCTTGTAAAAGTATAAATCCTGAGGCAGGACCCTTGCTTTAAAAATGGGTGAAATGCTGTAGGGCTCATTGAGAGTTAGTTTGATCAGTGGTTTTGGGATGGGAAAAGTGGCTGTGACCACCTTACCAGCTTTGATAACATAAACCACGTTTTTGCAGCTGCTAAGCGTGTGGTGACACATCTGAGATGAGGCAAGGACTGAGGAGACCAGGCAGCAACTCTAATCACAGAGCTTTGCAGGGGTTTCCTGGGTTTTGTTGGGATTAGCTTGGCTTGCTGTGTTTATGTGCTCCTTTGGGAGGAGGTGGTGAGGAACTGTACAGTTTGCCCCACTGAGAACGATTTTCCCCTTGCCATGTTCAGTGGTAATAATGCAGTTCTCCTCTCTGAGAGGGTGTTCATGGAGCACCAGAGAAAGCAGCGTATATTAGAGCATTTTATGGGTTTGGAAAATAGGCTGACTGGTTTCTTCCTAGTACTGTAACCTCAAAGCTACAGTAAACTCTGCTAAGCCTGCTTTGCATCTTTCCATACTTTGCGTGAATATCGGTGCTCCTTTCTATGCACTGTTGCCAGCAATTCTGTGTATGCCAATACAAATACCAACTTGAGCTTGGACTCTTCTCCAAGCACATGGGAAAGTGCACTGAGCTGAGACAACACCAACCTGCCCCATCCCCCAAGTAGATACTGAATTGCATTCTTTTCCTGTTTGTTTTTTAAAGTCTAAGACTGCATCTCAAATGCATCTGCTTTGAAAGCCTCCAACCTCTATAGTGTGCATTGCAGCATACATCTGGTTAATAGGTGCTGTCCAGTCATTCGAGGGTGACTTGGGAACTAAGGATTTCAAGACAGGGAGTTGTGGCGAGGCAAGGGATAGCACCCCTCATTGCACATTGTGGTCTTTGATATCCAGAGGGGTGACTATAGCTGCTCCAGAATTACTGCTCCTTTCCCAGAGGTATGCAATCCTTGCTGGAGTGCATCTTGACAGACCTAGGCTGGAAAGTGGATACTTTATTTGCTGGGTTTGCACTAATTGGGTCGTGGAGATGGGCAGATCATTAACAACAAAAGCCCCTCTGCATGGCCTGAGCATCTGTGTTTGCAACGCTCTGTGGCAGACTCTGGCTAGAAAGATGCAAACGGTTTCCTCAGCCAGAGGCAGCCTAGTTTTGACAAAAGCTTATTTTTAGTACTGCTAGGACCTGCTCACACTGGTTATGTTGGCAGTTTCAGCATCTTTCTAGAAGGGGGTGTATCGAAGCACAATTAGCTTGTCATATGCCAACATAGTTTCCCTGGCCATCTGTAGACCAAACTGAGAGAAGTATGTGAAGGGAGAGGGGTAGTATTGTATTTGAGGATGTTTGTGCAGCACAGCTGTAACTCAGACCATAGCTGCCTCTGGTGCCAAGCAAAGTGCTCTTCATTCTAATAGAACTAAGTGTTTGGGTTGGGTAGATGGGTGTGGGGATATGAACTCTTAGGATTTGCTGTTGTCGTAGGCTTCCACAAATCGGTGTGTTTCACAAACAGTTTTCCTTCAGGTTTAAAAGTACGAGTCTGATGTCTGAAGTTACTTGGATTAACCTTTGTTTCCGTCTCTTTTGCTTTGGGCTGCCATCATTCTATGAATGTATCCCTGAAAACAATTCTTAAAGCTCCTATTCTACAGCAAACCTGCCTCATTGTATCTCCTGTTAAAACATTTTGTAGGAGGTAGAAGAGAGAGTGACCACAAATCTAAGACTCCTTTTCCCAGGCTATTAATTCTGGAAGACAGTTGTTTAATCTTGAATACAAGGTTTAATCTGAATCTCATAGAAAGCTGTGTTCCCTGTACATGGATAAGGGCAGGTGAAGGTCAGTAGTTCTGGGTGACAAACAGTTGTATTTTATTGGTATATCAGCCATGTTGAGCGTGGGAGGAGAATGCTGTATCTTAGTGCTGTTACCCAGAGGTACTGAAATTGTGTGAATTGTCTGCTTACTGCAGAGACCTCCAGTTTGTTTGGTCATTGCTGCAGCAGGACCTCCTTTGAGCTTGAAAATAACAGCTTATGAACAACTGAGTTTTCTAAAAGTTGGGAGAATAAAAAGGTATTAGCACTTCCTCTTCTGGATGAAGATAGAGCAAGAAAAATGTATGTAACTAACGGCTTTAGAGTGTAAATTGTGTATATACGAGTTATTCCTGAATCTCTGCAACTGGTTTTGTCATACATCAGTTGAAGGATGAAGATGATATCCACAAAAAGACTCCTATTAGAGGAGACCATGGTACAGGGGAAAAGAATCATCCAGGAGAGATATCCCTCATTTTTGGGAGGGGAAAGGAGAGAATTTATTTTGTGTATACAGAAGCCGGTTGAATTTACATGATGCAGCTAATGGTTAAACCTGCCAACTAAATATGACATACTGTTACCATTGAAATAAACTCACGTTGTATTTCGTTAAATCTTGATGGTGCCCTGTGTCTAATAAAAATCTGATCCCCCGAATTGTGCTCTCCTCCCCCATGTTGCAATCCAGGTCAGCTGCTATGCACAAAGTCTGTGTTTTTGTAAAGTGTTTGCTGACTTGGATGCTTCTTTTGAATCTGCAGCTGCTTCCTGATTCATTTGGCTAAGACACCCCCCCCCGGTGTCTTGAGTTAAGATTCACTCAAACTGTATACAGTTTACAGGTGCATTCTCAATGTTACAAGTTAAGTTGCAGGGGGAGCAAATTATTTACAATGAGGTGGTCCATTTTTAATCTGTATCATTGCCCTTGTACATCAGGAGCATGTTTTTGTTTTTTCTCAACCTCTTTGGAAATACTGTTCAGAATAAACGTGCACTATTTGAGTTATGTCATTTACAATTCGTCATGTGCACTTTCTTTGCAGTCCAGCTGTTTCCATCTGAAATCAGATACAGAATATTCCTCAGATGTTTCCTGAACTGTGTAACTGGGAAGATTTCTACCATGTACTGTGAGTTGAGCTGTTGTGGTGAGTGCCATGTGTGTCTGACAGCTGTGGAGACTGGGGTCTGGTTGTTTCCCTGAAGCTATGAGTCTTTCCTCAGAAATTCTCTGTCCTGTGAGGTCAGGGGGAGGAGAGGAGGAGGAATTCTGGAATAGCGTTGTATTGACTAGTGAGCCGTCTTGAAACAAGCACTCCAGGCATTAAGAACACTGCAACTGGTTTGAGGCTGTATATGTTACATATTTGAAAGCATTCAGACTAATTGCTAGCTATTGCAAATCTCGACAGCAATCTTTGATAAATTGTGGTGTGTACCTGCAAAAACTAACTGCTTTTAAGATGCACCAAGTACTCTTCCACACTGATTTTTCTCAGGTATTGAAGTAAAACTCATCTCTCTTCTTAACTATTCCAGTCTCTTAAATCCATTGTTTGTCTGTAGCTCCTTTCTGTACCTCTCCTGCTTTGACACGCCACTTACAAACTGATCAAGTTGCACTGTGGTACAGTTTCTGGGGGGAAGGAAAAAGAAATGTTACCCTTAATGCTCTATCCACTTATTTACATTCCTCTGGAAACTCCTTGATCAGTAGATGGAGTTGCTTGCATTCATTAGGAATAGGAAAATTCATAGGAAAAGAGTTCCAGAACAGCTGTGGAAGGAAACAACCGAGGCTGGAAGTGAAAAGCTCTTTCTTATTGTGACTAGTAGTTGAATTGGGGGGTTAGCAGTAGCAGGTGCAGAGCTGTTCATGGTTGAGTCTGTAATTTAGGGGACAAAGCAACACTTTTCTGGTCAGATTTAATTCAAAAGGAAAGCGGATGGAGGGTTTCATTCCCTGAGCTAAAATCCCAGGAAGCTTGCATTGGAACAGCTGATTTTATCACAGCCCCGGTGATGGCAGAGAACGCGGGCACTGCCCCTTTAAGTACCTCTGCCCGCCCATCGCCCCCGCGTGCTCCCCTTCCCGCTCTCCCATTGGTCAGCTGAGCTGCCAGTCTCGGGCAGTTCCCGTTTCAGCCGCCTTATATTGACGGTTCTCACGCCAATCTCAGCCTCTCTGGCCTCTGATTGGTCAGCCCTTTCAATGTTTCTGCTGGTGATTTGTCCGTGCCGGTTCCGCCCCGCCCCGTCTGCGCCTAGCGACGCCTTTCCTCGTCTCGACCTTTTTGATTGGCCTCCAGCGCTCAACCCGTGCGCTCGGATTGGCTGCCATGTGCCGCGCGTGCGAGCAGCAGCAGGCTGGGCTGCGCGGGAGGAGGGGACTGGCGCGGAGGCAGCGGCAGGACCGGAGGATGGTCCCCGCCGCGGGGTCGCCGCTGCTCAGCCCGCCCAGCCCCGCTGTGAGTGCCGGGGTGCGCCCGCTGCCTGCGCTCGGAGCGGAGCCTGGTGAGCGGGACGGGGGAGGAGGAGGACGAGAAGGAGGAACGGGCGCGGCAACGGGGCCGGGGCTGAGGGTGCGCGGGCCGGGGTTGCCGGTGGCTGCCGCCCGGCCCTCCTGTCCCCGGTTGCCGCGAGGAGGAGGTTGGCAAAGGGGCGCCTCCACCTCGCGCGGGGTTTTGGCCTTGTCGTCGTGGCGACCGAAGGCCACGGGCCCTCACTCGCCCCTCCGGGAGCCGCCTCGGGCCTCCTCGCCCGCCGGTCGGGCCGGGGGTCGCTCACCGCCCTTGTCTCCCCGGGCCTCCCCGGTGGCCCCTTTGTCTGCCCGATGTGCCCAGCTGCGCCCGGCCTGCCCGCGGGGGGCCTCGGTAGGGGCTGCGGAGCCCCCGGCGGGAAGGCGGCTGCCCCTCGGGTGCGCCCGTCGGCACCGCCGCGCCGGTGCCGGTGCCGGTGCCGGTGCTGGTGCTGTGCCGGTGCCGGTGACGGCCGAGGTTTGCTCCGGAGAAGTTTTGTTGTTTGTGTCGTGAGGGCTGGCCCCGTGTGGAGAAATACGGTCTGGAAGTGCTGTTGTGTGTGTCATCGGGGAAAGTAAGGATGGAGGGTTTGGAGAGCGCAGCGCTTGTGGGTTTGGAATGTTGGTGAGCGCGGACAAGTGACCGGGAATCGCGGTTCAGTCAGAAAGTTCACTTCGGAGACAGCAAAACGTGGGCGCTGCTTCCCGACCGCAGCGTCTTGCCAGCCTAGGCCGGGATACAGAACGTGCTGCGCATCACCTGTACGTGCTGTTGTTGGGTGACAGCTCGGTCTGGAGGTTTGTCAGCTTCTGAGTGCAGGGTGAAAGTCCAGCGGCTTTATGCGGCGCTCTGTCCCTCCAATCTAACTTTTCCTGTTGGGTGTGTTTGCAGCTTGATTTCCTAAGGAAAGAAGGCTTGTGGATGAGCTCTGTCTGTTCCTTCTCCACCTAGAGATTTGAGCTCTCTGGCCTATTTCAATCAAAGTTTTCATCAGCAGAGGTATTAGAGATTGAAGTCTTTGGTTTTATGGAAATCAACATCTGTCAAATGCAGAAGATCCCATTTCTTGTGCACTCTAAGGTCAAGGCACTTAGAATCCAGCTTCTTGTGACAGACAGCACAGGTGAACGGAGTCCATCAGCAAACACATGGCTGAATACAGCCCTCGGTTACTATGTCCTTTGTCTAGGGAAGCTTGTAGGGAAAAGGTGAAAATAAGGCGAAGAAGAAGAGAATAGTGATATGTTGAGTCATTGGCCATAGATACATAGAAAATCACACATCTTTATTTCTGCTTTTAACATAATAGCTTGGCCTTCTAATAGCCTCCACCTACGTATATGATTAATAAATCCTTTTAGCAAAAATAAGTTAATGGTTTCACAATTGAGCTTTCAGGAGTATTGGTGATCTAACAGCTTGGTTTGGAAGTGTGATTTTATCCTTGCTTTTTCATATACAGTGCATTGGGACAGTCTTACGTGATTATGTTACATAGCACTTATACAACCTGCAGTGTTGTTTGTCATTTAGGAATTGTGTGCAGTAATCAGACAAATAGGGAGCAAGAAACTTCCCATGAGGAAATGGTCGTTATTATAAGGATTTAGAATTTTTGGGTTTGACTCTCAGCTAGTGCCATAATAATAATCCAGAGGCACATTTTGAGGTGAAATAGGTTTGACAACTGAAAATACATTTGTCACTGAATGACAAATAAGCTTAGAAGATTCTCATGTTGTGAGTGTGGTTTGAAGAGATGTATATTAATAATAACGTATTGGTTATGTGAAGCAGTAGGAGAACATTGCTAACTTTGAAAGATTTGGATACTTGTTCCCTCAGAAACTTACTTATTTCCTTAGATTATGGATACATGGGAGGATTTTAATGGAGTAGATGCAAAGTGGTGGTGGATCGTGGAGGAGTGCGACAGCTGCAAAGAGATAATCAGGATGTAAGTGCTTGATAGTGGCTTTGCTGCTTTGGTTCTTGGTTTCCCAAGTAGTTTCCCCAGGAGCTGACTGGGGACAGACTGAAGTGGCTGCCACTCAAGTGGTGCCTTGCTGCGAGCCTGGCGTGTGCCTGCTGTGTGCATTGCACACTGTTGTTTGTAGCTGAAGTTTAGTTGTAGTCTGAAATTCCAAAGACATCCTATGAACAGGAAGGCAAAAGAACATGTCCTGCTGATACCACTGACTGAGCTACTCCAGCTGCTTTTCACCATGGTTTTTCTTGGGTGCTTCCAACTTTTATAAAGGAAGGAATTAAAGAGCTACCTGGGTGGTTGTGGTAGTGGTGGTGATGGGTTTTTCCCCTCGTCGATGTTGAAATCATAAG
Organism: Loriculus beryllinus; assembly: GCA_039877255.1. Taxonomy (NCBI): domain Eukaryota; kingdom Metazoa; phylum Chordata; class Aves; order Psittaciformes; family Psittacidae; genus Loriculus; species Loriculus beryllinus. Next base: position 12,558 of record JBCJKH010043884.1, read on the forward strand.
AACTCCTCTGGCTTTGAGATATTGAAGTATAACAAATCAGGCAACAAACAGATTTGGAGTAGTGAATCCCAAATATTCAAGCATGCTTTTTAATTTGCAAAGTGTGTTGGTATAAGGTGTGTGACACGGTAACCAATCGCATCCAGCTTGGATGTGAATTAATACAGAGTATGGGTTGAAGCTGAGTAATGCACAGGGTGGAAGAAGGAAAGAAAGGAAGAAAGGAAGAAGGAAAGGAAAGGAAAAAATACGTAAGGAAGTCAAGGGCTGGGACATGCTGGATTTGACAAGGACCATTTTGTTGTTTACTTGTTGTACAGTAGTGTTTGGGGTTTTGTAATGAGTGTTTAGATGCAAAATGGTCTTAAAAATAACTTTGTAAATGACATGTGCCTGGGGGGACAGATAAGTAGCATAGCATTTGGTATGAAGGGATTCCCAATGAACCATAGCTATTTGCACTAGAAGAACTTGGAAAAAGTATTGTGAAGTCTGTGCCACTTTGAAGGATAGGGAGTATGTACCACAGCAGTGTTTCAGCTGAGACAGTTTTCAGTTAAAGAACAGTTCTGAACATTGTCCCTGATTATAAAACACCAGTGGAGATTTGTGCCTGCCTGTGGGTGCAAACCAGGAGATAAAATGAAAATGGATGTGTAAAACGTGTGTGTGCATAGCATCTGACGGCTTTAATGTTCCTAACCATTTCATAATGGGTCCAAGGATAATCCTCAGGCTTCTGAGGAAGTATTATACTTATCTCTGAACTGATTGATTGCTTACCTGTAATATTGCCAGTCACCTTATAACTTAGTTCCTGTGCTAGCATTTGTCATCTCAGTTATGTTTGTGACTCCTTTATTCAAGTTAAGTCCCTCAGGAGTGCATTTACTATTCTGAAGGGTGTCAATCATAATGTGAGTTGTATGTGTGTGTTCTGGAAAATCGAGTGAAAGCATCTCAGATAGAATGGTTGACCTGTAGGGCTTTCCTTGTTTCAGATTGTAGTAAAACATGTAAAGGTTACAACTTCTTGATATTGTGTGGTGTCCAGTTTATATAATGTTAACTGGTTACTGGTTAACATGCAGGTTAAAATACAATTCCAGCTTTCCTATGTGCACATGATGTGTCCAAAGTGTACTTTGGTTTGACCTTACAAGTGTAGCACTGTTGTCATGCTCTGAGTGATTCTGCTGTGTGCAGAGGATTGACAAATTGTGTGTAAACTACATTTGTGTCTTGTATGAAAAGCTATGGCATTGGGCTTTTAAAGTGAATGAGTTACTTTTGCAACCATGGCATATAATAGCAGGTTTTTACATCAGCCAGGCTGTGTGCCATTGTGATTCAGGTAAGAAGGAAGCAGCAGCCTGTTAAAAACATTTCATGCTTCCTGTTAACAAGTGCCTTTCTCACCCAGTTACCTGGGCTTCTGTCAGGTTAAGTGACCAAAATGGGAGAACATGAAATGAGATCAGTGCCCTCTAAAAGCATATCTCAGTCATGCCGGTACTTTGACAGCAAAATGAGTTCTTTGTGGTCCATCTCTAAAGAGGCTGGAATGAGCAGAGTATGGATGTATTAACTTATAGGCCTAAATACAAGTCTTGTGATCTGAATGTCATTGGTGTGGTGGGCAGCGTCATGAGAAAATTACCAAAACCATTGCTCTTTAGGCTGATGACACTGTTAAAAGTGGTGTATATGGGAAGAGGAGAGCTTAACTTTGAAAAGTTTGGTTTCTTCTTCAAGTAACTGAAGTTTAAAGTGTAAAGAACATCCCTTTGGGTGCCTGCCTGCATCTGCACTCTGGACTGACCAGTTGGCTTAAGGGATACTTAATTCATGCTAGCCTTCAACCTTTGAAGTTGGACTCTGCCTTCATGCATCAGTGAAGTTGTTAGGTAGAAATTGAACACAAATCTTGGATGGGCTGGAAATCACCTTTTGCTCCATACTACAGCTCTTCTTACCACTTACTACAGCTATAAAATGGTGCTAGCCCAACACTGAGCAACTCCAAATCGGCAACAAGAGAGGGAACACCATTTCTTTTTTCACTGTTGGAGGATCCAAAATATTCAGAGATGCTGTTTAAATATTATGTATCTGTAGTTTAAATGTTTGATTCTTCTATGGAAGTCTCTTGCTTGTTGTAAATTCTGAGACTTTATTGAAGAAGTTTATCTAGTTTTGGCATCATCTTGGGTCATAGTTACAGAGACATTAAGCCAGCGCTGCCACTGTGAGAAGCAACCTTGTACCAACATAAGCATCTTCAGTGTATTCATAAGTCAGTGGAGGATCCTTTGTGATCCTTTTGCTGTCAACTTTAAGCTGAAATAATGTTCTCATCCGGCTTCCTGTGCAAGTGCTGGTGAAGTGGGGGAGAGCTTAATTTTGCGTTATTTTGGAGTGGGTAGGACAGTAGAGAAGAGTAACCATGTTACTGAGTTTCTTATTACTGCTGTGAGGGCAGTTTGTTAACTGAAGATAGTTTGGTGGCTAATTTCACGTGTGTTGCAGTATAACTCATCGACTGCGTTAGCACTGAGATTTGGTAAAATAATACAAGCAAAAAAAAAATCATTTTTGCAGTGCATCAAGTCACAACTGTTCGTTGCCTTTCAGAACTCTGAAGCTTACATCTCAACACAAGGAGAGTTAGATTGACAACAGGTTGAATGGGCAGGCCCAGAAGGTGGTGGTCACTGGCACAAAGTCTAGTTGGAGGCCAGTAACCAGTGGTGTATGCAGTACTGAGTCTGGTCCTGTTTAATGTCTTCGTTCCTGATCTCGATGATGGGGCAGAGTATGCCCTCAGCATGTTTGCTGGTGACACCAAACTTGGAGGAGTGGCTCATATGCCAGAGCATCGCGCTGCTGCCCAAGGAGGGACGTCAGCAAGCTGGAGAAATGGGCTGACAGGAACCTCATGAAGGTCCATAAGGGCAAGGGTAAAGTCCTCTGCCTGGGGAGGAATGATTTAATGCACCAACATATCCTGGGGGCCACCCAGCTGAAAAGCAGCTTTGCAGAAAAGGACCTGAGGGTCCCGGTGGACACCAAGTTGAACGTGAGCCAACAATGTGCCCTTGTGGCAGAGGTGGTGAATGCTGTCTTGGAACAAATTAGACAAAGTATTGTCAGCAGGTCAAGGGAGGTGATTCTTCCACTGTCCTCAGCACTGGTGTGGCCTGTAGTCAGTTCTGGGCTCTCCAGTATGAGAGAGACATGGACATACTGGAGAGAGTCCAATGAAGAGCCATAAAGATGACTAATTAAGATACTAGACCTTATCTCACCATAGGAGAGCCTGGGGGACCTGGGACTGTTCAGCCTGTAGAGGGGAAGGCTCAGGGTTGAATCTCATCAGTGTGTATAAGCACCTGAAGGAGCAGTGCAAGGAGGAAGGAGCCCAGGCTCTTTCTAGTGGTGCCCAGTGACAGGACCAGAAGCAAGAGGCACAAACTGGAATGCAGGAGGCTCCATCTGATCTTCAAGAAACACTTTCTTACTGTGAGGGTGCCAAGCACTAGAGTAGATTGTGCAGGGAGGTTGTGGAGTCTCCATCTTTGGAGATACTCAAAAGCTGTCTGGATGTGGTCTTGGGCAACTGGCTCTTGGTGGCCCAGCTTGAGCCAGGGGAAGGAGGACCTGCAAAGGCTCCTTCCAACCCCAACCTTTCTGTGATTCTGTTAACACCATAACATACTTCAGAACCTAAGAAACTCTCAGAAGAGTGCATAAAACTAAAACCTAACAGTATTTATAGTGCTATAGTCACATCTGGCCTACATGCCCGTTGGTCTGTTATCGCTGTCTTTAGTTGCAACTGCAGCAGTTACCATTTGTATCCAAACTGAAAAAAAAAAAAAAGAGGATAATATCTATTTGATGTAGTACTTACCAAATACAGTGTAAATGTAGTGTGTTCAGTCAGCTTGCATGTGCTCTGTACTTCTGAGTTGCAGTTTCCTTGCTCTGCAGTGTTATCTGCAGGCTGCAGCTCTGCCTTTGTACTGCTAACCAATGGTGCCTGTAACACCTGCACACCCATTCTTCTCTCTTGGTCTCCATGGCTCAAGTTCGAAGCTTCTGTTGGAGGCAGCTGTCAGGCACTTAGCTGCTGTCTGTGTCCATTTAAATGAAAGTGGAGGGAATCTGGGGGCTTCTTGAGTTTGTTTTTGTTGAAGTCTGTGAGCAGAAGTGATGCTCAGTCTCAGCTGATAATTTGGAGTATTAAGTATTGCCTTTATGTGAAGCAGTGGTATCTGTCGAGGCCATGTTTTGTACTTCCTGTGGTTGACAACTATAGAGAGTCCCACCTTTAATAGTCTCAAGAGGCTTTCCAGTCCATCTCACTCACTTGGTGGTTTTTCTGGTTTACTTGGGGTGGGGAAGACCCTGTGTTTCTTACCTTGGAGAAATTAACTGTATAAGCTGTCCCTTGCAAAGCAACACAATGGAGATCTCCCACTTTGAGCTTCACTTTAAGATACTCTTGCAAAGTCAGTGTCGGGTGGCGATAAGGAGGTGATTGCAGACAGTTACAGAAAAAAAAAAGAAGATGGAGGTAAAGGCATTTTAATGTTATGGAATGATTTTCTGATGAAGTAAAACTTGCAGGATCATGGTATCAGTCTGTCCCTTCCTTTTCAGACCTCTGCAAAGTAGTAACTTGGAAATCTGGTGTTAGTTTCTGCTCCATTGTCGGTGCTAAATTTCTCCAATAGCCTTCTTGCTTATCTAGTGCTTTCAAAGCTACTTAATTACCCCTGGATGGCTCATGTACATTAATGCTCCTAAGCTAAATAAGTTCTGAAAGTGGTGGAATTAACGAATCCAGATTTCCTATGGATATGGTTCCTAATGATTCCATTTTCTGGTGTCTAACATACATTGATCTTGCTGTTAAATTTCCTCTTTGGGAGTGTTAAGAAAGTGTGCCCGCTTTCCCTGGCCAGCTCGGCTCACATATCTTTAGTTTGGACCTCTCTGTTAAACCTAATTGAAATAGTTTGCAGCTTTATCCCTGCCAGTGTTACTCAAAACTGTCAAACATCCAGATCACGAGTCCTTTATTCCTGGAACTGAAGCAATTGCCCAGCGGGCCCGCTTTATGGAGAAAAAACTCTGAAGAGAAGTGTGAAATAGCATTAAGATTGTGAAGGAGAATTGAGCCCCCTTCTGTCTGTTAAAACCCTTGGAGAGGAGCCTGGAATGAAATGTACATTGCAGATTTCTGGGGGTTTTGCTTGATTTTGTTGAGTTTGGGGGCAGAACATGTGCTTAAATTTCATTACCGCTTGTAACAGTAAAAGCACCACTGCTGGAATCAAGTGCTGGCCTTCTCTGAAGGACGTGGCAATACGCTGTCTGAACGAGTGCTTTGGAAGTGTTTTTGTAGAGCTGCCAGTTTCCACAGTTCTGGAAGTTGATGGGAAGTTTCACTAATTCTTGTAAAGTCAACGTGCTTGGAAATTATGTGTCTGAACAGTGGGGTTGTGGGGTAAGTTTGATCACAGTATACATTAAAACTGAAATATTCTTTTATGGTACCTTCTACCATCTTCTACCTCAGCCATTTTTGCCTTTACACCCAAAAAGATTTGTAGGCAACTCCTTTACTCTGGAAGGTCTGTATTTATAACCAAATCTCAGGATGGATCTCTTCTGCAATTTGTAAATGAGCTTTATAATGAAGACCCATACCGTATTGCTTCCTGTACCATGAATCCTTGGCAAGTTCTTAGTTTGTGTCATATTTCTCAAACCCCAAGCCTATAAGATACTCAAGATCTTGACTGTGTAATCCTTTGTAACTTAACAACTTATAGCTAAAGAGATGAATTGAACTCCCTGACATATGAATTCCTTGGATGGCCTGCACATTTCAGTTCTAGGATATTTTGCACTGCTTGTTAATTAGGGTCCTCAGGAGAGAGTAGCAAGCCCGTTTAGTGTGTGTCTGTGTGTCTAGTGTAGCTATTGGAGAATCACTTGATACCTCCTCAAGATCTTAACACAGCAGGCTGAGAAAATTGAGGCTGTTCAGCCTGGAGAAGAGAAGCTGCATGGAGACCTCAGAGCAGCTTCTCAGAAGGGGGCTGCAAGGATGCTGGAGAAGGATTCTTCATTAGGGACTGCAGCAATAGGACAAGGGGTGATGGGTTCAAACTGAAACAGGGGAAGTTCAGGTTAGATATAAGGAACAAGTCCTTCCCTGTGAGGGTGCTGAGGCGCTGGCACAGGGTGCCCAGAGAAGCTGTGGCTGCCCCATCCCTGGCAGT
>JBCJKH010043885.1:0-12280 GCA_039877255.1 Loriculus beryllinus
TTCCAACACCTCGGTTCCCAAGGAATTAGTCTGAGCTTTTGTAGAAGGACAGGATGATTGCTATGTTTGTGGTGTTAATGAATCCATTAAGCTAGTGTAAACATCTCCTGGGGAGTATCTGGAACTAGCAGATGTCCAGGATGGGAGTAGTTAAACTAACTGATAAGTAGAAGGACAGGATGATTGCTATGTATGTAATGTTAATTTAGTTGGTGCTTCAAAGTGTGTCAGAAGTTATGGAGATTGTTGGAAAAAGTAAAGAATTCTCAAAGACCACCACCCACGACATTTTTTTATGCATGCGGGAAACTTTCTGGAAATTGATGTCATTCGTGTGTAACCTCATGAATACGTTTATATGCCCAGTGACTATATAAGGATGGCTTGTGCAGCAATAGGGGGATACACATTAGGAGGAGCTATCCTCTGTGTCTCCTGGCGTCACAATAAAGAATCATCATCATCATCATCATCATCGTGGCTTGACTTTGCACACAAAGATTTGGGAAGGGCTTCACCCAGACTTACAACAAGCACGCTGATGACTAAAAAGGCCAATGTGGGATAGGCAAATCCAGTTGCAAAAAGCACAGCAAAAGGTCTCCTTGGGTGGTATAGGTGGGGTGCGATTCTTTCTATGTTGTTTTTTCTCCTCAAGACTAGTTCTGCGTGTGTTCTCAAAGGAGACATTATGTATGGTGTGTCTCCAAGTCTCCCGATTGGAGGCCAACGTGGACCACTGATGGTAGTCGATATGGCCAAGGCTGAGATATTGTTACAGGGAGTCCTTATATCTCTTCTTTGGGGCACTTCTCTTGCGGCAACTGGTGGCGAGTTCACCATAAAACACAATCTTAGGGAGGTGATGATCTTTCATCCTAGAGATGTGCCCTGTCCAGCGCAGCTGTGATTTCAGCAATATGGCCTCGATACTGGTGACCCCTACCTGTTCGAGGACAGTAACATTTGACACATAGTCAGTCCAATTGATGTCTAGAATTGTACGGAGGCAGTGCTGATGAAAGCATTCAAGGAGTGATGGCGATAGATAACCCATGATTCAGAGCCGTATAAAAGAGTAGACAGTACAATGGCTCTATAGACACTAATCTTTGTACTTTTCTTCAGGTGTTTATTGCACCAGACTCTTTTACGGAGTTTTCTGAAGGCTCTATATGCCTTTGCAATTCTGTTATCTATCTCTTTGTCAATCGTGGCATCTGAGGAAATAATGCTTCTCAGATAGCTGAACTGCTGAACTGACTTAAGCTCTGACTCGCCAATGTGGGGATGATGATAATCTTTCCTGTGGTGCAGGTTGGTAGAGAACTATTCTCTTCCTCAAGCTGACTTCCAGCCCAAAAAGCTCAGCCTCCTCCACAAAGCAAGATGTTAAATGCTGCAGAGCTGCTTCTGAGTGGGCAACAAGGGTGGCATCGTCAGAAAAAAGCAGTTCACAGACAAGATGATTTAGGGTCTTAGTGTGGGCCTTCAGTCACCTTACATTGAATAGGCTCTCATTGGTACGATATCTAATGTAAATGCCGTTTTGTTTGTCGAGGTCTACTGTAGGCCTTTGAAGCGTCATGCTGAAGAAGATTGTGAATAAAGTTGGTGCGAGAGCAGAATCTTGTTTCACGCCGTTGGTTATTGGGCAAGGTCTTTCCCCACGACAAGGGGGTGCCCACGAAAGAGCAATAAAGAATACCTGCTTGTCAACTTGAAAACTTTGTTGGCGAGTGTGCTCCTGGAGTTTTCTCTGAATCAGTAGGAAGAAGAAACCCAATCAATGCTCTCATCAAAGAAAAAAACATAATTTAAGGTCAGCTATTCTTTGGTCTGTTTGGCCTCCTGAATAGTCCATCAGCAAAGGCATGCAAGCATTTGCCTTAATACTAAAGGTTGTGTATCACACTATCAGTCCCTGGAAAAAATGGAAGAGAACTAGTTATAATTTGCAAGCTTGGTGCAAAGACCAGAAAAGTGAAGATATACTGGTAGAATAATCATAAGAAAAATCATAATCATAATAATTTAGAAACAGATCCACAGGAAAATAAGTACTACTAGTGTTTTATTTTTTTTTTGCTTTTATTTAAATTCCAAGCTCTGTGTATCTCTTTGGTAGTAACACTCTCTCTTATCCAATCAGTATGAGAGATACTACAGAAAATCTTTTGTTTTATTTATATTCACAAAGATGCTGATACGATAGCAGTTAATATTTGCTGTGGGGAAATGCTCTTGAACTTGTTTGCCATGCAAACTCTGTTACGATTGTAAACTATGAGGCTATTTACTGTCATTCAATAATTATCACTAAGATTTAATGGAAATCAATACTACTTTGAAGCTATGAAAAAAAATTTGCCAACCTCCAGTTCTGCACTTTATTATGAGCTACTGACATCAATACACATTTTAAAAGCAAATTAAAAAAAAGAAAAAAGAAATCTATCTTTATTATGCAAAAAAGGGGACTATTTAATTTCCATCATTTTTGTCACTTTTAATTTTATTTTAATTTTAACAATGTGTTTCTCCTGTCAAAAAGTATCTGTCTTTGGTGTTCTATTAATGCTTTTTCTGAATACATGTGAAGTTACTGATATGTACATAGAAGCCTTGAAAGACCTCTCCGTTACCAGAACAGGCTTTTCCTGTTGATACTTCTGCATCACTCTCATTAACACTAATTGCAGTTACAAGGGAAGAGTAAACCCCAAAGTATTATCAAAATGTAGTCCAGACAACATTACAGAGATCTATTCTGTTACTTAATGTTTTTTACTGTACTTGTTGAGTAATCTAAATACTAACATTTTAAACTTTAGGAGGAAAGAAAAAAAAAAAAAAACCGAAACAAAACGAACAAAACCCAAAACCCAAACTCAAAGGACAGGCAGGGAAGGAAGAAATAAAATTCTTTTTATACTTGGTTAATATAAATACTCTGCACCTAAGACACGAGTGATCAATTTCAGCATGGGTGTTCAGTAGTCTGCCTTCAGAACACAGATGTACACGGCTCACCAGGCTTGTTTTACATATATTTTAACAAAAACTGAGGATTTTGCAAAATTCCGGGACATATGGTTCTCTATCACAGCAGGTCCCCACAATGTCATGTTACTAAAAAAAATACTTATTTCATAATGTAAGCCAATTGTGTGGAAGGATGCATATATCTTTGTCACCTTTCCGTGTTAATACCAGATGAAATGATGTATTTTAAACATGGAGGGATTTGTCAATGTTTTTGAGGTTCCATATAAACAGACAAATTTTGCCAGGCTAAAATAATGATCTGTACATGCTTTCTCTATGTTTTGTGCAGTGTTTGTGGCTGTGCTTTATAGTATTCTCACCACAAATCCTGTGCCAAGTCCTGAGATCATTCAAAGCACATAGTGTAGTCATACACTGACAGGAAGATTGTTGCCTGGTTAGTCTGCAGTCCCACATAAACTTGTACACATGTTAACTCTAAGACTCAGCAGGCAACTCCAGTGAAACCACTGAAGTTTTTCTTAAAGCATAAACAGATGGTTGAACATTTGTAAAACTGGGATCTTAGAGGTTATGGCATTTTTGGATGATGTGGCAAGGTGATGTCTTTCTGTTCAGTCCCACAGAAGTGTCAGAGCATGTATGCTTTATGTAACACTAAGTGATTTTGGTTTTATAGTATGCTCTATCTTCTTTAAAAACATAAGAATAACGCAGACATGAATCAAAGTGAAGTTTGTATGTGAAAAGAAAAGGACTGATTTATACAAGTCTTCATTTTCTCATTAGCAGTAAGACGACCATCTAAGTTCCCAGCCAAAATCCAGCTCTCTCCAGGGTGCTATCAAATGTAATTAACGCTTTAAGGGCAGAAGAAAGGGTGTCTTTTTGAGTTGATAAAAAAGGAAATAACTGTGGATAAGACTGAATTCTTGGTAGGACTATTTAGAAACAATCAGAACAATTTATTCCAACTGGGGTTTCCAGGCTAGGGGAGAAAATGGAGGGAATTGATCCCTATCAGGTAGGATGCTGGAAGAATTACTGAGAAAATTTGTCAGGATAGAATATGTTGACAAATGAAAAAAATTATAAAACTATACATTACATGTGAAAGTGTCCTTGTGTAATCCCTGACAAGATTCTAAATAACACAAGGGAATAGATTTCCTTAATCTCCAAAATTCAAACCAGTCATTGAGTTCTGTTTGCTGCTAGGCATATTTCCGGACCAAAACAACCCATATAAGCTTTTAGAAAAAGGCAAAACAAATTAATGGCACCAATGTTATCCAATATAGTGATACCACTGACAACATTCGTGTATGGCAATATCTTGTGCCAGGAAATAAATAGCATGACATGTGGAAAAATTACTTTAAAACCAGCGTTCATTGCATTGTCTATAAGAGGGAGAGGGCTGGGAGACAAAAAATACGGGAACCTGTACAAAATATAAAAACTCTGATTGAGAAGTTTGATTTGTCAAAAATAAGAAGGAAAGAGTAGATTTCATTGTGTTGCCTCAAATTGTTTGGAAAATGAATGACATATTCTAAATTGCTGTTTAGAAGTGTTTTCTCATTTCATTATTAGATCAATTTCTTTTAATATTGAAATCCAGAGACATACTGAAAAAATTGACTTAATCCCTAAAGATTTTTTTGGGTTGTTTGCTTTCATTTTATAGCTCCTTTATTTCTGCTTTGACTTTTGGTTAAGGACAGGAAAGAACTTAAATATCTAAATAGTTCATGAGAACAGAAACATTAATTCCTGCTCAGCTCTGCTCACTCCAGCCTATTTTTTTAGCTCTGTGGTACAAATATAGACAAACAAGTTACAAAAGTAATCATATTTCTGGCACAACAGAAAAAAAACATCATTTACTTTCAGCTGGTGTAAACCAGCTTATCTCCTGTTTGTGAGGAACTGTAGTGATAGAGCTGAAAATACAGACAAATGCATTTCATATGAGTGATGTTTAAATTTTCCTTTGAGCTGAAGTTATGTTTCTGAATTCAGAATGTGCCCCAAAGTACATGGTATTCCCTGTGTGGATTTCTAGAATGCTTATTATTCACAGCTTATACAATAGTATAGTATGTGTCGTATTAGTCAATGTTTGGGATCTAACCCACATCACACATGAAACTGAATCTTGCTGCTAAGAAACACCATAGCTCTCAGAGGTACATGTCGTCTTTCTTCTTCACTTCAAAAGCAAATAATGAAGTGGGCAAAAAGGCTGAATGTTTCAGAGGCTGTGCATTAATCTACATATTGAAGGGAGATCAGTTTAGTATCCCTTTTTTTAGGTTGCTCGCCACAAAGTGAAATCCTGACATGCAACCTGAATTCTGACTCAGGAAAGCACCTCTTGTTGGGTAAGCTCTGAAAACAGTGGTTTTTTGTTCCTTTTTTTTTTTTTTTTTTTTAATAAGGCTAGGGGAAACAGGTTACTATTAAATTTTAGGCACAATTTAGCACTAAGAAATTTCAGCACATTCCTAACACAGGGAACCTCCTGCATTAAAACAGCAATGAAAACCAACATAACAATAGGAAACGGACCATGCTGCTGTTAGCAATCAGGTAAGCCACCCTCATCTGGTGAGCTGAAGAATTCAGATGAACTCAAGCTAACCTACAGAAACAGCTCCATGAGCCCCAGCTTACAAGAAAGAAAGGTTGTGTGGGGAAGCCTCCTGTAATACTTCCATTATCCAAAACATATGTGACTCTTGTTTTAACACCTTTTAAAAACAATGCCCCTTTTAGGTGTCATGCTCAATAAAACACTAGTTCTCCAAACTCAGAATAAATTAGAGGAAGAGGAGAAATAAAAGCCACACTTTTTATCATTACATTTTTATTGCAATTTAAACAACCAAGTGAAAGAGATTTACATAAAAGAATTTGACCTACACGATATACCATACATGATTGAAAATTGCTTTGCCATTCTTCATAAAGTCTCGACTAGCAGATAGAATGTAAAAGCAATATGTGAACTCTGCTTTCATTTAAATTTGCACGCTTTTACGTCAAATAGTATCATATATTTTTGCTTAATATTTTACAACAGCAAAGACATTAATTCAGTATCCTTCTAAAAAATGACCCAACATATTAAAAAAAAATAATAATTTGTTTTCGTTACTTAACTTTTTATATGGTCATGCTTTCAGAGACTAAAATGTAAGCAGAAGTCAATGGGAATACTTCTGCTGAAAGTCAAGTGGACCGGGATTATAATTTTAAATATGTTTTTATTTATTTGAGGAAACTTTTCAAGTATCTGTAGTCCTCAAAGGTGTTAGATGTCTGCTTTCCCTAAGTAAAGTTTGGAAACTGACTTTTCTTGACACAGAAGTCCAACTCATATAATCACAGAATGATAGAACCATAGAATAGTTAGGGTTGGAAAGGACCTAAAGATCATCTAGTTCCAGCCAACACTGTCATGGGCAGACACACCTCACACTAAATCATGTCACCCAAGGCTTTGTCTAACCTGGTCTTGAACACTGCCAGGGAACCTCTTAAAATTATGTCACATCAAGAAAATGTTTAATGGGGTTTCCTGCCATATTTATCCCACTATTCCAGATACTAACTAAAAATTTCGAATTGCCTTCAAGGTAGAAACATAGTGTTGGGTCTTTTTTATAAAGTAGAAAACTTCCTTCAAAACATTAATTCACAAAAATCCCACTTAGTTAAGAATTTTTCTGTGAACGATAACATTAGGAAGAGGAGTAATTGCCAAAGTTTGTCTGCAGAATGTCAAGGCTAACAAAAATTTCAGTCAGTCCACTTTCTTCATGTAATAAAGGTGATTGTCAGAGGAAAGCTGAACTAAGTTACAAAGTTCTCACTATGATCTTCCAAAACATTCAGGTAATTAACAGTTGGATGAAAATGCAGCACGGAATGACTCAACAAGCTAATATGTGTTGGAACTTCTTGTACGTCTCAATATATGCAGAAGCTGGCATGCCAGATAAAACCAGAATAAAGTATGAAGCATCTTGAAAGTGGTTGCAATGAATGAAGTACAGCATAAAGCTTCACTTGATATGACAGCGAACCACAAAACCAAAACCCAATAAAAATCCATAATTCTGTGGGAATTGTGCACGAAGCCCTTACAGCTTTGCTAATTTACTCAACAATGTTTATTTGGGATGACAATAAGCATATTAAGCACTAGGGCTAGCTTTTATCCTTTTCTTGGTAATGTTTTCATAAGTTGGCTATTGACAACAGAGAAGTGTTTCTGAAAAGCAGATTCAGTCAGTAAAAACAAAAACTATTCCTGCTCTGTAAGAGAAACAGGGATGAGCCTTAGAAACACTAATAATAATTTCTAGGGATAAGGCTGAAGAACATGAAGAGAAGGCCAAACAAAGGGTAAAGGAGTGAGCAGGCAGGACAGAAACCTGCTTGTGAGCTGCAAGCTTCATCAGTAATGAAGGTGCTTGGAGGTGAAACAGCAACATAGGAGATCAGAATTTACTGCAAAGAGCTTTGAAAAGTTGAGCCACTTCAAACACAGTATAGAAAATGAAACTAAAATTAATGTACTACGAGAGAGCAGAGAGAAAAAGAAAGGCATTGCTGGACAGGAACAAAAAAAAGCAGCATAGAAAGATATGTAGCATATCCTGAAATTTAAAGGATGAATCACTATGTTTTGGTGGTGTGTTGCTGTTGAAAGTGTGAATATTTTAAATTATAAAGGTTTGAACCTTAAATCTGATAAAAAATATACATATAAAACCAATATAAAGCTGTAGACTACAAAAATTATAATGAAGAAATAAAGTCTACATAATTTAAAAATATAACATCACAATAAAAAGCATATATATAGAATATGAAATAACTATACCAAATTATAAAAAATTGATACTTAAAAATATTGCTAAAAAATAAATTGCTATTTTAACATTTTCACATCCAGTCTTAGTGCAAAATTGCCTTATTTGACCAAACATCCTAGAGCAAGTACGAGTGCATTTGTTAATGGAAAGTTGTGTCATAGAATACTTTTAATCCCTTTAATAAGGTCTTTTCTTAAAGTGGTGTTCACTTAGGAGGTCAAATAGGGATTTAAATACATAATCATGCATTATGCACTTCAGCATTTAAAGTGAAGTTTATGAGAAATTTATTTGCTAAAAGAATAGAGTAGCTGCATCTCATGAACCCTAAAATATTTAATTTTCCCGTTATTTCAAATTTTCAGGTTTACTGTTCATAAATGTCCCCCACTATACTTAAAATTGCTGTGCAGTTTTTTTTAAGCAAGGATAACAATAACTTAAAGTCAGCTACTGAAAAACAAATAAATTTTCTATTCAGCAGTAAAAAAAGCAGTCAGGTGAGCAGTCTCCGTTAGTCCATCCACACAACTGTATTGATTCTTGTCCTGTAGTGTTCCCTGTTACCATACTAAAGTGATGCAAGAAAAGTTTAGAGTCAACCATCACAAGGTCTTTTCTAACTAAGTCTGAGACAAGGAAGTTTGACTGGGCTTTTTCTCCTTCATGGGTATTTCATCTGTGAATCTTCACTTTCAAATTGTCAAGTCTTTGTCTGTTTGCTCCTTTATCATTGTCTGGAGTATCTGTATGTGTCTCTCTGTGTGAAACGTTGTAGGGTGTTGGGAAAGCTTGTCTTGAAAAAGGAAAAAAAAGGAATACTATGCCCAGCAGTATCTATTACATTCTGTCTGCCCATTGTAGCCAAACCCCTATAATTCCTTCCTCTTTATATGTGTATCTCTTCTCTTAGCCTTGTTTTTTGTTAGTTGCTGTGGTTCAGAGGATAAAAGATGTTTCCATCACAAATACAAAGCTGAATCTAGGTAAAAAAAGTTATAAAAAGCTACATGATGCAAGTCTAACCCAATAAGTTTGCCTTACAGGTTATTCTATGAGCCATACCCCTAAAGGCTATTAGCTTCTCCTGGTCTTAGCTGAAAAGCTTGGGATCAAATTGCTGAGACTTTGGCATTTAGCATCTGAGATTCTCTAGTTTGTTAACCCGACCTTGACAGTGAATACTGTGCCTTTCACGTAAAAGGAATGGATCTGAATTTACCTCATACGTTGGTATCTGACTTATTTTGATTTGGGGAAATAAGTAAATCCTTGTTTAATATGTACTATAATCAGAGAGAATAATCTCATCTAGTTCTTGTATCTTCACTTCCCATATACCCTCATGAAATTCAGTGCATGCTTTATTCCACCATTTCCCACCAATCCCTAGTACGTTGTGTAAAAAGGTTTCTAACATTTCAGAAGATCAATAGCTCTGTGAGACCGACTTTTGGGTACACCAGAAGGGCAGTTGTTAAGGTTTGACCTTGGTGCACTTCTGTGAAAAGACTGTCTACTACAACTGCCTAGGTTCCTCCTATGCTATTCCTGTACTAGTCTTTCAGTCCAGACAAATATCCAAATCTATTACTATTCCTGTATCATTCCTATACTTCCCATACCATTACTGTTACTTCCTATACTACTGTCATACCATTCTTTCAGTACAGACAAATAACAATGTTAGTATCCAAATATCATATTTTCCCTGCAGTTTCCTTGATAGTAATTTCTCAGCCATTTGAAAGAGATACATAATAATAAAATACCTGGAGAAATCTGCTGAAATAACTTTTATCCTTCTGAGGAATGATCAGTCCTCTGTATTGTTCAAACCTTGTATGAAAGGTAGGAAAAGAGATTTACCAGAGGTAATCATGGAGTTAATTTTTCTTTTCTTTCACCATCCTTTCCTACTAACACACACCTGCTTGTTTCTTTTCCATGTCACTTGTGCTGCCTGCAACCACATCACTGTGTAACTCCTTTCTTTTAGGTCAAGGACTTGTCTACCTTGGTATAAATATTAATAATTTCTGATCTTTACAAAGAGTGGTGCATATGTCAGGTGAAGGGATCTTTTAAAAGCCAAACTCCTCAAAAACTCATGATTCCAAGGGACAGACTATTGTCTAGAAAAAGGAGTGGAACTGGAATAGATGACTTTGAAGCTCTGCCACTGAATTCTTCTTTGACGCACAAGTAGTTGAATTCCTGTGATGCAGTTTACTCATTTGTAGAATTAGTCTAATAATAATGACCAGGTTTATGGCATATTCCAAGACTGCTTTGGTGTTCCTAGAGAACTGTCAGTTTTGAGTTTATCGCCATAAAACCCTGCATAGTGGTAAAACAAAAAATGGAACTGTTAACTATTACTAAGGAACTAGTCAAGTAAAGTAGAGTGCTTCATTCACACTCATAACCTTTCTGTTTATCTTTTTGTGCATAAATATGCTGCTTTCTATCAGATCCTTATGTTGAAAAAATGTTCAAAACCTTCAACATCAGGAAGTAGAACTGAAATGATCTCAGAGACCTCAGTTTTGGGGTATGGGAGAGGCAGAGAAAGATGGCAAGGAAGTTTGCATGATACAGAAGACAGGAATGTATTCATTAAATTTGGTTACAAAAACTACTCTTCTTATTCTTTATACTTAGAAGATGGAGACAAAGTTACAATATCTTCTAATACGTTTGAACATTCTCTGGAACTTCTCTTGCACTGTTTGATTTCTATGGGGCACCTACTTGTTATCTCAGTGAACACTCTAATCTGAACTATATTATATATTCAGAGCATCACAGCTTCTCCAGCTTTCGTGTCCGCAGCTGAATTCTGTGTCTCTCAAGGAGCAAATAAGCCAAGGACCTTTGCTGCATACATTCTTGGCTGAGTCTTATGCTGAAAAATAAATTTGCACTTTAAAATCTAGATAGCATGCACTGATATGCCTCATGGCTCTCTAGTTACATAATTTCATTTAATAAAATACTAGTTCATTTCATTTCTATAATCAATCTGCCATTCCAGAGTTGATATGTTATCAAGAGACATAGTGAAAAACCGGCAATTCACAAAGCAATTCCAATGAACAAGGAAAAAAAACCTGATGGCAGACAATTTAAAAGACTCATTCTTTGTTCTCAGTTTCCTAAGAGCAAATTCTGTGAAGACATTTTGCATTAACAGATGTCCTGCATAAGTACACTGAAAATAGCTATAGGGATACCATAAGTAAGGCCAAGATTGTCCCTGCTCATTTTAGTGGGATAGTTACAGTGATATACTTTATTACTATAACTTTAATCCCCAGGAGTCCTGTTCTATCCCAATTTTACTCAAACTGTGAAAGTTAGTGTCAATGTTTTGGGTGAATATTTTGATCTTGAGTTATATCATTAAGGAATTTGTGGAAAATAAGTAGGAAAAGATAAACAGTTAAAGACTAACTTTCAAGAAACTGAAAGAATTAAAACAACTTCCAACGCAGCTTATTCATAAAAGGGAAGAGATAATGTTCAGAGCTATCCACATACTGAAATGGCATGCATCATGCAGTCTTTCTGGAAATACGTTAATGTTACTATGTGCAAATAGAATGACACTGAAAAGGATTTTTGCAGTGATTCCCCTTAAGTGTAGACAGCTTGTCAGCTGTTCAGGTTTTTCAGAATATGCATATGGGGACAATATTTTCAATTAGGTATTGTCTTATAGCAAAAAAAGCCAAACAACCCTATCTTGAAAATATGCTGGTAAACTAGACTTAATTCAAAGAGATATATGATATGTATAACGTGTATGCAGGTAGCTATGTAGACGGAAGGCAAGTATATCCACTTGGATCTAATACTGCTGTATCTGATTTTGGCAGGACATTCCTGGATTTTTCCAGTGTCTCATCTATGGCAATTTCCAGCTGTCTGTCAGTTTTGATATATTTCCTGTAAGTAATATAAGAATTTTTTGCGTCTCAAACTTGCAGCTTCTTATTATACTTGCAAATAGCCAGCTAAACTACATCTGTTCTTTACAGAGAAATAGGGTTTACCTCTTTGTTTTTATTTTCTTTTTCATGGCATTGACTGTGGCATACCAACTACTTTGCATAGATATTGTTTTACTTTAAACACTGTATATTCGATTAAGAAAACACATACACGTAGAAGTGCATCTGATTTAGTTACTAAAATACTCTGTTAAATAGAAAATACTTAGGAAATATATGTTTGATACTTTTATATTACACTAGGCTACTTGCTTTAAATCCATGTAAGTATACAACTGACATTGATGGAAAACCTTGGAGAAGGATTTTTGCTCACTAAGCACAGATTTACATGATGGAAAACAGTTTCTCCATTACTGATGATAC
>JBCJKH010043892.1:0-10177 GCA_039877255.1 Loriculus beryllinus
GTTCCAACAGTTCCATGTCCTTTTTATGTTGAGGACACCAGAACTGCACACAGTGCTCCAAGTGAGGTCTCATGAGAACCTTTTAGTTGGGATGCATGTGTTTTATAGTACTCTCTGATAGTCCTTTCAACAGCTATCTCAGGTCCATTTGCACATGGACTTGAGTGTGCCTAGAGTAAAAATTTGAGACTTCAGACCAATTGTTAGAGATTGGTACCCACCTACTGCCAATATTGGTTTCGATGTGAAAGTGGTCTACAGTTCAGGATGGCCAGCCTCTATGGTGCATGCAGTGATCTGGTTCTAATCTCTTGATCTGCTGTTTCAGGCCACAAATAATTCAGCAAATAATCCTTGGCTCAAAATGTCTTCTTTGCATGACTCTAAAATCCCCTAAAATCCTATGAAAGGGTGAAGCCTAGATTTTCTGGGCTGCAACTTAGTTTCTGCATGAAATGTTGAACTTGTAAAGCGTGTAAATCACCTGAATGTACAGCACGAAGTTGATGTCAGTGAGGTGCTTGTGATGGGGCCCCTCAGGAAAGCCTGCTCAGATCATTAATTAGTTCACACTTTGACTGAATTTACAATTGAGTGAATTTTAATTACCTTTCAGGTAAGCGTGCTAGTGCTGAAGTGATCAAAGCTGGCTCCCATCTTTGAAAGTTTGACTTGGAAGGGAAACATTTTCCTGTTTTCTTCTACTTTTAGAACTGTATTTGAATCATTATCTGAACACATGATCTAATCCTGACTCTACACAGACACTTTATACTGGTAGAAAAATAGTGTAGCTGTGTTGAAGTGATTTGGACTTTCATAATACAAAGCAGAGTTTTAATGAGATACCCAGGTATTAAAAATGTAATGCAAACTCATAGTCAAATCTTTCTAGTCCTGTCCTGACCAGATAAACGTTCTGATCATCCACAGCCTGTTGTGGTTTGTTTTGAGATGTTTAAATGTCGAGGACCATTTAAGGTCAGTGCTTCACTTCACCCTATTAGAAAAAGACTGTCCGTTTAAGACACAAAAGCCATGGTTTTCTTCCCCCAAAGTCCAGTGGGATTGGGCTTTAGTTTTGAGCCCACCCTTAGAAAATTAAAAATTGCTTGAAAATTGGATGTGTTGGAACATAAAACATTACAGATTTTGGTGTTTATGCCATGATTTTGATAGGGTTTCATTGTTTAAGTTGGAGCTTGATCGTGTTCTCAGTGTTACCAAGTAGGAATAATAAACTTAAAATTACAAACTCTTCTTTGAATCCCACTAACCCTTCAAGTAATTCTTAGAGGAATCTGGTGCCTCAAGTGTAAAAAAGAAAGGAAGACATTGCGCTAAGCTTTGATTTTGTTCTAGGATTGGAGGGGAGGGGTGTCCTGAATATTTCCATAAAGCTACTAAATGAAAAGTGTAACTTTGTCGTTGCCATTTTTGTTTTTCAGTATACAATAAATGGGAAAAAAGTGGAAGTAGCTGTGAAGCAAGTAATTGCAGGGAAGGAAGTTTTGCAGCTGGGAGCTTTCTCAAACCCAGAGACTTTGGAACTGTACCGAAATATTCCTGAGCTTCAGAACTTCTGAACTCACTTGTTTGGGTTTCTTTTTTTGCATCTGTCTTTGTTCTGTGTTTGTTTTGTATATACCAATACTGTATGTAAAGAAAAAGATCTATTTAATACCAGTGGTTCTTTTAAAAGAAAAAAATATTTCATGAAGTGCATTATGAAAGGCATGGGTAAAGCTTAGCTTCCTTTTATTGGTTAAATATGCCACATATCTTGGAGTTTTTTCCGGCCTGGAAGGAGGAACCTGCCTGTTTTGGTTTTTATATATAGGAGTGCATCTTTTTGGATTAGACTCATATCAACAGCCCATTAAATGGGAGCATCAGCAGCATCAGTTACGGTTGCAAATAGAATATTTCTTCCATAAAATACTCAACTTTCTGGTTTGGTTTTTTTTTAACTGGATTTTTAGCAACGCTTTTTTTAGTCTGTGTGTTTGTCACCTGTAAGGAATACACACTGACTTTAACTACTTGACCATGAAACATGCAAGTGTTCTCTACATAGTATGCACTTAAATGTTTCCATAAAGCCAAATCATAATGCACTAAACCCACTTGACTTGACTCGGAATAATTTCAGTCTTGAAATATCTCACGGTACTCTTGAAGGTAATTGCTGCTTCATGTTGTGATGTAACCTTCCTATTGTTTTAAGCTTTTACTTGATAGACTTCTGGAGGTTCAGAAGGTGGGGGAACAATCACCTCCTCCTTATTCCTGATGTAACTTCCTGTTATTTCCATGGAATTTTCTGTCATTACTGTGGGTTAACATCATTGCGGTTGAAGGCAGCATTTTGCTTCCTTGTTTTGAACTTGGCTTTAAGGCAATGATACTGTGTTATGTTAGCTGAAGAATTCCAGTGTCTTTATTAAAAGCTGATGTATTTTGTAACTTTTTTTACTAAGTGTCATGTTGAAAGCTGAAGCCTAAAATGTTTTCTAGTTCTGTATCCTTCCAGTTTATAAAGGGAAAAATACTGTCATGAGCATACTAAAACAGTAAAATGGAAGCACTAAACCATTCTGGTTTTCATACAGTACAGTTGCAGTAGTTGTACCGAGCCTCTGGCATTCAGTATCTCCTGCACTGTTTGAGTTTTGTGGGTTAAGTATTTAATGCATTAAAATCATGGATGTACTTACAGTTGTGTTGAATGCATTCAGCATTGATAGTTAATTAAAAGAAATTGATTCTTTAAATATATATATTATATATTACATGTGGTTTAGCTTGCACTCACTTATTGTCTGTTTTCCTTTCAATTGGGTGTCATGGAATTAATTTGTTACTGCAATTTAGCTTAATTTGTTACCAAGTTTAATAGTTTTTATCCAAGTCCATCCCACTACAAAATCACTGTTCTCTAAAAGTTTTATCCTGTTTTCTTATGCAGAGCCCAGGACAAGTAAAACATTGCTGCTAGTTACATATGCACTCATTGAGAAGGTCCCAGGTTGAACAGGAATGGAAGAGAGTGTCCTGAGTATGTACCTTGAGTCAGTACAGTAAGAAGTTGCAGGTTGTGATATGTTGATGTTACGAAAAGGGATCGCACTGAAAGGTGTGTACTGTGTTACCTATGGCAAAATATTAGATGCTCGTTTGGCTACAGCTAGTAAAAGTTTAATGTATATTTCTTCCACCCTGTGATAGATCTGTTGCAGAATGTCACGTAGCTGCTAGTAACTCAGTAATGGGGAAACTGCCTATGAATGCAGCTGGGGAGTAGCCCCTCTCAGGTGGTCTGTGGCTGTATCAAAAGCACACAGTCATCATCATGGACACCAGCTCCACATGCACTGCAGGATGCAGAAATGCCTCATTAGCAAATGAGGCATTAAATGAGCTCGTCTCCATTTGATTTTCTGAACTGTACCAAGGCAGACAATATACCATGCTGGCATGATAAATGTGATGGCATAAATACCAAGCTCCCATTAGAAAAGTATAAAAATGAACTATACAGCTGCCAATAACCTATGAGTGAAAATACTTTTAAATTCCTTTCCCCTGTGGCATGCTATATATAAATTTTACATTAACTGTGACTTTGTATTCATTAAAACTTCATTACATTGTTCTTTAATTCATGCAAAATGTCTGGGGTTTATAAAGCCCACAGATCCTTCTTATTAATTTTGGGATATTTCATTAATTAAAGATAGTTTAGAAGCACAGATGCATTAAGAACGTATACAATGCCTAGAGGCTGCTTTTTTAATATGTTATCTTGCTGTAAACACTGTAGAAAGTTTTGTTAATGGATATAATTGGATCTCTTGCAAATGTCATGTTGCAAAACTTTTCCCAGACTGTAGTTACAAACAAAAAATACATCTATTTATATATATTGATCTGTGTACTGAAAATGACTTTATAGCCATGAAGCCTTGATGGGTGGTGCAAAATGCACTGTGCAGACCAAGGACTTGCCAGTGCCTCTCCTGATTTCAAGGGACTGAGTTTCAGAAATGCTGGATGCTGACAGCCCATGGAAATCCAGGGAGGAGGAGAGGTATGTGAGTACTTGTGTCAGGCTGTGAAGTGACTTGAAGGGAGGCTATGGTAGAGCTGGGAACACTGTCCAACTTCCTGAGTGGAGCTCCTTCCATTCCAAACCCTGTTCTCCAAGCATCCAACTTGTATTTATATCTTTGCTTACTTATAGTGTAAGTGACCCGTTTCTTTGGTTACTGCCATGGAGCTGTGAACATCCAGTTGGGGATAGTTCAGAACCTCACTGGCATGAAAGCAGGGAGCTAAACTCATTACAGTTTGCAAAGGAAAAGCAGAGAACATAATCTTCTGCTTCCCATTCCAGGTTATGAGCTAGCTGTGTTCTTTCTAGGACTTGGGCATCACATAATTGTGGTCAAATGTAGTTTCAAGGCTGTCCTTACAAACTGGTAGCACCCAGATGCTTGGCTACAACAAGATCTGGTGTGGTAGTGCAGCTCTTCATACCATAGCATTAGCAGCAGCTCCTGTGAGTACCACAGCTCTGGTGGTCCTAAGGCGTAACCTGGGTGACCCTTGCTGAATGTCTGAGCCGATGGAGCACTGATCTACCTCAGGTGGCTTTATCCAGAAAGACGTGATGCCTTGATTGTACCTTGAATACGTAGCCCCTCTTTTTGATGCCTATTTATGATTTGGGGCTCACAGTGTCTTGCCGGGAAAGTTACATACGCAGATGCTAGTGGCATGCAAATAGAGCTGGTTCTGGCAATTGCTTTAAGCTCTAACATAAATGCTCAATAGCAAGGAAATTCAGAGCAGAGGTACTTGAGGCTAGGTGCTTTTCTCACTTAGTCTTCTGCAAATTTGAGAGTGACTGTTGAATTACATGATGGAATCAGCCCATTTGCCTTTGACTCATTGAGAGATGTAGTTTTATCATACCCCTTCAAGAAATGCACTTTTGTCAGCTCCTATTAGAGCAGGCACTTCCCCTTCCTGCTACTTCATGATTTCAGTTAATTTCTCTGGTTAGTGGTGGTTCTCAAAAAGAAATAAAATCAGCTGGTACACAATGGCCCAAGCAGGGCACAGCTGTTAAAATTGTTTATTGTTATGTGCAAGAGAAATTGGTTGTATGAATTACTTTTTCAGTGATTTTTAGAAACACAGGTAATTGCCTGATGGAATGCAACTTCCCTGGGGCCATTATTGTCTTTCAGTTTAATGCAGGCACATTTAAAGGGATATCATTTACAAGACAGAGCAGTCAGTCACACAGGTAGGTGGGTGTTAAAATAATATATCAAATGCATTAGTAAGGAGTACCAGTTTGTTCTTGAGATTAAACTCTGTAGGATTTTGGGTTTGGGAGAGCCAGTGTCTATAGGGAACACTGGCAGGAAGACGGTGTCCAGGCCAGTCTTTGTGGAAGGTGTTTGGGAATTATATACCCCATACTGCATCCCTGGATGGAAGTGCTGCCATAGTCCTCATGCAGCTAAGTGCAGCTCCAGTTGGCACACACCAGGGCTGTGGTGTGGCTAAATATGAGGACTTAAGTTATTAATTGTCTTCCTGGATACTGTGTGAATCTTGGGTGTTAAACAGGCTGCTGAGGGAGGAGAAGGGTTGTGGATCATGTGCACTTCTGTGAATGTGACACACCTTTGCTGGAGAAGGCTGCTGGAGGAGCACAGTGCAGGAGTAGCATGAGATCAGGCCCGGCATCTCTGATTTGTCTCCTTGGTGCTCAGAGGTATAAGAGCTTTGGGAAAGAGGCATTTGTCAACTAATGGATTTGAAATTGGCTGATATTGGGTTTCATGCTTGGGTCACAGCATGGAACAGACATTGATTTGGAAGAAGTGTTCTTTTGAATAACGCTTTATTTCTCTGTTTCTGCTTTTCCATTTCTTCTAGTGGGTCACTTTATTGAGTGCTTAACCTCTGTCCACCTTTGGGACTCTGATCAGAGATATTTCAGTACATGTGAAGGCTTTGCTCTTCCTGCAGGTGATCTTTGGAATGTTCAAACAGCAATTTCATAGAGCAATTTCTCCACTGAAATCTTTTAGCTCATCAGACCTGAGATGTCTGTCTACTGGCTGGATCTTGTGCCCTACAGAGCTAAGTCCAAAAATGCTTGGCTCATCCT
This sequence comes from Loriculus beryllinus, assembly GCA_039877255.1. NCBI lineage: Eukaryota > Metazoa > Chordata > Aves > Psittaciformes > Psittacidae > Loriculus > Loriculus beryllinus. The sequence goes on from JBCJKH010043892.1 coordinate 6,191, forward strand.
TCTCTCTTTATGAGGAGGGTATTTATAGTTCTGAAATAATCAGGTCTTAGACAGCAACAAGATGCAACTTAATTTTCTTCTACATCTTTTATAGAAAGAGAAAGCTACATGTCATGCACTGTATTCTTCCAGAAATAAAATGAGGGTACGAATTGCTGTCAATCATGGCCACAGTCCAGTAGAGCAGCCTCTGAGCTGATGAGAACACACATATTTTCCTTGCTGGGAATTAGGGGCCTTTTTAGATTCAAATAATGAGATAATCAACATCACTTTGAGCATCTTGCTCTGCATGATCTGTGTGCAAAGCGGGAGTGACTCTGCTTCCCTCTCCTTTGCATAACAGTCTCTGAAATGCCATTAGCGAGTCAAAGAGTGTCTCAGAACAATTTCAGTTGCAGAACAATAAGATGTCCCAAAGTATTAATGCAGCAGGCTGCAGCTGTCCACACCATTTCTCATCATTGCTTCTGATGGCCAGAGAAATTCTTCCAAACCACCAGTCAGAGATGAACTCAAGTGATAAAACAGCGTTGGTGGGGGTGGGAAAATCCTTGACATGCCATTGTCTAACATGTTAGTGAAAGCTTAATTGGGCCTTGTACTTCTTAATTAGAAGACCTTAACAAATTCTCATCTTAGTACTTCTGACAAGTGGTTTTACAAAGTTCAAGAGGCTTATCAGCATTCGGGCTGAGATTCCTGCTGAAATCATAATGTCCCTTGAAAAAAACCCCATCATTTCCAGGATTGTTAATGAGTTTACAATAGCAGATTAATGTATACATGGAGAGGTTCACATCACTAATGAGCAATCTGGACAAAAAGGAAAGAAAGGACAATCCCTTTTTCAGCTCTGTTCCCTCTTCTGCAGTGATTTAAAGGAAGTTCAGAATTGGTTGTTGTAGGGTAACAGTCCCACTGATGGGTATATTCCTTGTGGTTTCTGTTTTAGTTCTGCGAGGTTGTTTCTAATGTTTCTACTTTATTGATCTACAGCCTGTGTGTTTTGCCAAGGAACAGGAGAGTATTTCTTCTCATTGTATGCTTTGCATGTTGTTAGAAACATGGCTTGGTTGTATTATGTTGTTCTCCAAGGCCCCGGAGGTGGTATTACGGCAAATGGCTCCAACACCAGCAGTTGAAGTAAAGAGTTTATGTTACCAGAACAAGCTCTGAGCTGAACAGTAAGATCTGCTAAGACAACAGTAAGACAAGAGGAGAGCTGAAATCAGTGGCAATGTGAAGGACTGAGAGTAGATGGAGGGGTGTATGTGTCTGGGGCAGGGGAAAATAAGGCTGGAAGAGGAGGAGGTCCTGGAGGTGCCCCTTCTTCTGCAGTCCTTGGAGGCTGTGATTTTTGGGAGCCTGTAGCTGAACACCCACTCCTACGAAGTCCCTGCTCAGTCTGGCTTTGCTACTTTGAGAAGATACGTTTTGGAAGCTGTATGCAAAACCTAGTTGTGCTGAACCAGTGAAGTTCTCTCTGATGGGGATAAGAGCCCTAGTGTCATGTTCAAACAGCCTAATTTTAGTTAAGCCCCATCTTAGCATGATTGGCTTCTTCCCTTTCTAAAGATGAGTTTATCGCAGGCACTTCTTTGTAGAGCAGCCAGAGGAGGAGAGTCCCAGACTGTTTATAGCACTGTTACCTCTCATGATCTCTGCCTGCATCTGAGGCATCTTTTACTCAGGAAAAGGTGGTTTTTAAGAGGTTGCTTATGTGTGGAGTTGCATTTCCTTCCTTTGCAGTGGATTTTAAACGGATGGGACTTGCCTGATGCAGCTGGTCCTGGGTGATGGGACAGGCACAGGCAGTGGCACTTGAGAAGTGGGTGCCCACACCCCAAGAATTCAATCACTATTAGCTTCCCTGGCAGCACATTTATTTCTCTTTAAACCAGTTTTATTTCTCTTCAGCTTGTATTAGCTATGAAGAGGTTAAAGCTAAATTGAAATAAATTGTGTGGAGAAAACTTTAAGAACTTGTGCTGGTTTAAGTAAGTTGGTTTAAAAGGCAAGCTGAGTTTGACCAGGTGAGACTTCTAAATCTCAACAGGGCCTGAGGAGGTGGCCTTGGGTGTGCAAACGTGACACTCAACTGAGAGTTTTAATTTGCCTAGTTCTCATGTATAATAAAATATGCTAGATGCATGACACTTCATGAATTAATGCAAGAGTATAACGCATGAAGAGAGATTTTTGTACAGGATTTGTTCTTATAATGCAAATGCCAAACAAGGCTTTAAATGGACCTGGCTATCTGGAATCATGGAGCCTATTTCATGCTTCACTTCAAGGTTTGTTCCCATTTTCTCAACCATTTTATTATTAGAGGGTGTGGGCATCCATGTGGGGAGGGAAATTAGGGAGGAAATGCCCAAACCAGCACAAGCCCATAGAAAACCCTGTGTGTATATGTGAGCTTTTAGCACGCTGGAGGCCCTCATGGTTGTTCCCAAGTGATGATCAGCCTGTCAGCCCACTGTCCTCATACAAGTTGGTGGAAGGCATTTGTCAGACTCTGCTGGTGTGAAATGGATTACTGGGGCTGTTGCAGTGGGGGAGAAAAAGACCTGATGGCTTTTGTCCAGGCACTTTGCCTAACGGAGAAAACACATGGAGGGATCTCTCTTTAATTTCATGCAATGGGCAGAAAATGAAGGTACTGCCAGGGTTGATGTAGTGAGAATAATCCATGGCTGTAACCTGCCAGTATAAGGAAGAGATGCCAAGTTTACAGGTGATGCAGCAGCAATAAACTGCATCTCTGCAGAGAGGGATGCAGGGGGGTGGGAGGTCATGGCCCTCTTCATCCTCCTCACCCAAACTCTCTCCTGCCCATGGTGAAGTGGGACCAGACCCTGCCTCGAGCAGCACAAGCCGAAGGGAGGACAGCCCTAGCCCTAGCATGTTTGTGCCAGCAGTTCTAGGATGACCGATGAAAGGACACCTGCATGAAACCCACCAAAAGGTGATGGAATGTGGTGAGTGCCAGACAGCTACAAACCCACATTAATACCAGGATATTGCTACTCTCCTGGTGAAACCTGTAATTAGCTTCAGGAGAGGACAGCTGGTTCTGATGGCACAGAAATACTGAGACATGGCTGAAAACCCAGAGATTTTTCTGCTAATGCAGCTGGAATTAAAACTGGGGAGGGAAGAATAGGATTTCAGTAGCTTATACAAGTAAACCTCGTATTTCCCTGAAACAGTTCATTATCTTAATATCTGGGCAAGTAAAGCAGCTATGTAAATGGGAAGAAGAAAGTTACTACCACTGGGACTCCAGGCTGGGATTACAGTGGTTACAGGTAGGGAGTGTGATCAATGCTGCTTTGTTTAGTATCTCCAGTCCCACCCTGTGGTCTACCCAGACTGCATATGCTTCATCCCTGCCCTGTGCGTATGGCATTTGGCACCACGGGCTCCTGATGAAAACCAGCACTTGCTTTCAGAGTACAACAAGTGCTGGAAACCTCTAGACATCTAAGGGAAAAGGTTGATCCCATTGCCTCCCTGGTTTAAAAGTTTCTGCCTTTATTCCCTGATGCAAACCCTCAGTTCCCACTGAGTTCTATATGAAATAATTACTTTCATGTGCAAGCTGGAGGAAAAGAAGTTTTGAAGCTGTGAGGAGTCTGATGTGACAATTCTATTAGGTTTTGGTGGGCACCTGCTTGACCCTGTAAATTGAAACTCCAGAAAGTGAGTCTTATCATGGTATTTCATTTTCTGTGCTTCAGCAGCAGGGGGTGAAAAGAGGCTGGCATGGGTTTATTCAAATCTATGTAGGGACTGAATGCAACAAAAATAACTCTATTTTTAAAAATGGCTCTAATCATGTGGAGAGTGCTGCTCTTTCTGCTCTTCCCCATCTCTGCCTCCCTGGCTCCTGAATGGGAAAGGCAAGCTGGTATATTGACACCATAGATCAGCTTGCTGGGTGGGGTTCTGTGAACTCTGGCTGCACCGCATGCTTGT
>JBCJKH010043893.1:0-10662 GCA_039877255.1 Loriculus beryllinus
CAATCAAGGGTCATAATAGGTCAGACCTTTGAATACAGCTGCTCATGTTAAAAGTAAGCCACAGAGTATTTGCAGCCAATGGTCCAGGATATGCAAGAGAATAAGGTTTAGGGGACCCACAGCAGGGAATTAGAAGGCTCTGAGGAAATACCTGGGATGTAGGAGCGCGCTAGCAGGGGTGAAGTGAGTACTTACAGGAAACCTACTTTTTCTTTTGTCATAAGTTGTTCTCTGTACTGTCACACAGATAGCAACATGCTTGGCCAAGGCTACCTTGTTTTATTAGCAGAGCAGGCAGATGCTGAATCCTTAAATACTGCTTTGCCCCTCCTGTCTTTTACTGAAGTGAAAATACAACTTAACGTTCACAGAATTTCAATTTGCATGATGCTTTGCCTGAATTTTATTTGATTTCGCGGAGTTCTTGTCTGTAACAAACTTATCAGTGCCAGTGTGCCAACTGGACACCTGGCTTCCAAAAAGCTCAAATACATTTTCTAAGCTTGAAAAGTCAAGCTAAAAATGAAATTATGATAAAAACCCATGTGGTTTTCTAAGTTGGAGTCTGAGGTTCAAAACAAAGGTGAGAAATCCTGAAGGAACTGGAGTGTTTTGTAGGTGCGGAAGTTGGAAAAAGGAGTTTATTTCCTTTGAAGGTCCTGAGGCTGTTATTAATAATGCTGAGCAAAACTTGTTGCCTGTGAAGATGGGATATGCAGAGGCAGTGCTTTGTGGATTAATGCAATGGCTTTGGACTTTGTGGCTTTCTAATGGAGCTTCCAAGCATTCAGTAATTGGTTTATTCAGCACAGGGTAAGGTTTCAGGGGTTCTAAATAAGCACTTAAGAACTGCTGATAGCAAACTGATTTCCATCTGGATTTCACAGATGACATACTACCAGCGAGCTTTTAACCTGCGAGAGAAGGAATCCTGCCAGATGTCCTGCGCATGGGTGTGATAGCAGAATGCCAGTTAGTGTTTTGGCCTATATACTGATACTGAGATTGAATGCTTGGAGATAGTACTACTGATATTAATGTTGTGATCTTTTATGCCTAATTATAAATTATTATGAGGGCAGTTAAAAAAGACACTGATTCTGAATTTCCTTTCTCTTGTTTTGTGTAACTGAAGATCTTGTTGAGAAGCTGGTTTTACTTGCCTGGCTCTGACCAGAGCATTTGTGAGGTTGTGCTGTGTCTGCAGCCTGGATAGCAAAACCCACTCTGATGCTTCCTTAGGGAGGAGTAGCTTTGTTGGGGCTTTACTCTGCATTAGTGCTCTCTGTTGAGGTTATGTATCGCTTCTGCACTGTCTGGAGCTTAAGGTCTACTTGTTTATTAACATGTTATACTGAGCAACCATAGTGTAATTTGAAGTATTATGGGATGTAATAGAATGGCTTGTTTTAGTGGACCTGTGAATCCTATGGTTTGGATAGTTAGAGTTTAATATTTCAAGTGGAATTTGAACTAACTTTTCTGTTAGGCAGATGTAGTTGCCTGCATGGCCCTGCTGAACACAATGTGTGTGCTCTGATTTATTCTGCAGTTGACCCCTAAATTTCTGTTGCTTGTGATAAAAGGTGGGGTTGTTTTTTTCTCTTTCCAAAAAAGGATGCATTAATTGGCAGGGCAGAATGAATACAACAGGGTAGCTGATGATATTTAACAATATTTTAATGTCATTTCTGTAGTTTTGCTAAATATATGTGTGAATACGTGGGGGAAAGGGAGATGGTATAGAGCTGTCTATTGCCTTAGGATTCAGTGTATTTAAAACACAACAAGCATTAACAAAATCTGACTTGCTTATTTGAAAGTTTAGATGTTGGAATGTAAATGCAGCTTGGTAACTGTGTTTTGTAGGGTCCTGCAGTCTGTTTGCTTAAATCAATTTGTGATGGCCTCTGCACAGACCCTTTGAGCTGTACTTGACCGTGTTCAAGGCAGAAGTCACTAAGGAAACTTACCAGTATTTTGGTTGGCAGGTGGAGTTTACAAGTGATGAAAATAAACTGCAAAGATGAGTTGTTTATTACACCAGACTATGACCTCTCTTGAGCTTGGCTGGGTGAAGTCCGTCATGCAAAGCATATAGGGTTCTCTGAAGATCAAGAGATTTCAGCAAAATGCTCTACTCTGTCCTTGCCTAAACTACAGATGTCAAATACAACCGTGAAAGTATTTTAACGTAGAAGTGACTTTGGATACAGAAACCTGTATCATTAAAAAGCGTGTCGAGAACCTGACACACCTTCACTTGCAGGTCATGAGGTCTGATTCTAAACATCCCTCTTGCAGTTTGGAGGAGTTTTCATTGCAGCGGATGAACTCCTTGGAGAGCATGCTGCTTTTTGATGAGCCTGTCTCTAGAAATGCTGGAACTCTTTGATGACAGGCTTCATCTGGATATGGAAAGATACGAGGTTCATAACTATTTCTGTTGAGGTTGTTTTTGGGAACTGATCTCATCTGGAGAAAACAGGACCTCTGAAAGAATAGCAAACACAGCAGTGTAAGCTGGGGCCTGCCCGTCCTGCAGGAGGAAAAAAGAATCACAAAATTAACTCGTGTGTTCTTTAAAAGTGCCATAAATCAGTTGGTGGCTGCATCATCATGTATATCCACAAGGGAGATCGGAAGACAGTTCTTAACTTCATAAGGTAGATTTTGATGATCTTTATTGATTTCTTAATGGGCTGATAATTGTCTCCTCTGTTGCTTGCTAAAAAATTATCTAAACAGCAGAGTATTCAGAGCAAGAGCCTGCTTTGCCCAGCTCTGACTGTGGCTTAATACACATTCTGGTGGAGGCATAACTCGGGCAAAGCCTGACTTGTAATGTGGCTGATGGTGCTGCATTTAATAATGCACAAGAATGAAAGGGTAAATAAGAACTGGGAACAGGGGTAAAAATATGATTGAAAAATCATCTTCTGTTTTAAGTATTACTGAAAAGGAAACAGTGGGGTTTACAACTTGATAGTAACTTTTCTATAGTCTTTTGACACAGAGGAATGTAAACAAGCATTTTACTCCAAATTCTAGATATTAATCTTTAAAGGCCTGTCAAATTCTAGTATCAATTACCATTATGTAGTATAATCATCTTGATTAATAATATGAAAGGAGTTGGGTGTCCCCTTAATAATTTTACTTGCTCTAAATCAGGAGGAGTTCCTGTGCAAAGATTAAATACGTTGCTACTTTCCTCTGTTCCATCCCGAATTTCCAAAACTGGTAACTAAAAGCTTGGAAGCTACAAAGGATTCCCTCATCACCTTCATTTTCCCACAAGGTGATGGTTAGGTTTATTAGTCTTTAGTTTGTTTTGCATTATTTGGGTACATATACCAAAAGTGTTAAAACTAACTTGTGAATGGTGACTTTCCGAGACATGAGGTCAGATGCCAGGCTGCTCATGGTGAGTGCTAGTGGTGTCTCAGCTGGCAGCCTCTTGCTTGGGATAAAATAAAGTCCCTGGTATGGAAATCCTGTGGCGATGGGGTTCTTTTCTTACATGTAACCAGAGGACTATATTCTTTGCCTGTATAGACCATATAACAAGAACACAGAATGTCAGTTTGCTGTCCTGTGCTTGGCCATATTCAGCTGTTTGCCTTATCCAAGGTAGGGCATCAATCTTCACACATAACAAAGCTGGGTCGGTTTTAACATGTTCATCAAACCACTGCTGGTCCTTGGCCACCTCCTGCAACTGCCATAGCCCTGTCCCCACACAGCAATGCTCTCTCATGGGGATACCCAGTGCTGAGCTGTCTCAGCAGGCTGAAAACAGAGCCTGGAGAGTTGCTCTTAGCCTGGGAGGAGCGTGTGTCTCCTCATTTCTGGTTGAGCATGCTGAACCACTTAGTGCTGCTTCGGACAAAGCAAAGAGGCAGGAACTCATCCCGAGGTGGTAGCCCTTTACCCGTTTAAAATAACACTTAGATGTTCTCAAGAAGTATAGCCTCAGGTTACAGTTTCACCATAGCGTGAACGTTTCTAAACTCAGGCTGTGATTTGGGTGACCCCTCCTTAGTGTTAATACTAGAGCATTAGTAGTGCGGTAGGCTGGACCAGAACTGCTTAAAGCCCTTCTCTTTGGGTTTTTCTCCCCCAGTTTGTCTTCTGGTCCTTGATCTTTGTGACCTTGCAGCTGGGAAGTGCTGGTGCTGGCACAGCAGAAGGAGTAGCATGACCAGCCAGAATGGAGTGCAGGATTTGCTGAAGTTGGAGACGGCAGAAAATCTTAATTGTGCCAGTCACCTTTATTTTATCTCAGATTTTGTCTCTTTATTTTTTTTTGGTAGCAGAGGAAAAACAGACCTGGCAATATTGTTGTAGCTGCTGATGTTACTGTGTTTGCCTAATGCCTTTATCCTTTATATTTTTCTTAAGGAACTTTTTCTTTGAAACTAGAGGCTCTTGGACTTAGCGACCCAACGTAGTAATTACTTATTTATGAAAGGCTGTCAGTGTTGTTCTAAACATGTAGTTCATCTATTCAACTTGAGTCTGTCACAAAGGAATCGCTAATGCTGACTGTAACAAGGGGGGGGTTTGGAAAGTGAGTAAAAGTGTTGGGAAAGGATTCTGTAAAGAAAACATGTCAACACTTAGCGTTATCACAACAAGCATAAATGACAGCCTGTACTTTCTGCAAGTATTACAGTTTTTATTCCGACTTTCAGAGTATCTTCTTTTATTTTTAGATGAATCTGCGTTCTGTATTTACTGTAGAGCAACAAAGGATATTGCAGCGTTATTATGAAAATGGAATGACAAATCAAAGTAAAAATTGCTTTCAGCTCATATTACAGTGTGCACAAGAAACTAAACTGGACTTCAGTGTAGTCAGGGTAAGTACTGAGGCCTTTCAAATTTGTATGTTAAAGTTTTACACATTCATTTCCTTACATAAAATATCTGCAGAGGACTGGAGTCTCTAACTTCATGCTTGTCTTAAATCAGACTTCAGTTTGTGTGTGACATGTTCATTTTTATCCAGTGAGCCTGTTTGTAGTTTATTTTTGCTGAAATGTGATTCACGTGATTGCTGTATTTAGCAGGGGCCTAGACTGCACAAGGAGTGGTTTTTGTTTGGTTGGGTTTGTTTGCCTTCTGTTGATGGTATTTTGGTTTGTGTTTTCAGGCTTTTTATTAGTATTTGTTAAATTACAAATTAGTTTGCCCCATGCAAACCGTGTGCGATGTGTTGTATCAAAGTCCTGTTATCAGGGAACTATTAAGTTAACCAGATTTATATAACCTAATGTATTTGGGGGAATAATTGTGGAAGTATTTGTTTTGACACACTCTGTCACACTTGTTTTCCATGTCACAATCATAAATATTGTGGTACCTCATAGTTAGTTACAGTGGGTGCATTCTTTTCTTATAAAAGAATGTCACTAGTGCTAACGGGAGCTCTTCCAAAGTCTGCGGGAAGGGAAATAATAATCCCTTTGTGAAACACTAGGCAACAAAATGGCTGTTGTCTCAGAGCAGAAATAGAAATCATGAAGCATTAGTGGAAAAAATAACAGTACTTGAGCTACCAGGAGTGGCTGCAACACTGGACGCTGAAGAGGGAGTAAGACCAGTCTGTTTTTACTTTAAGTGGTGTACCAGTGGTATCTTGACAGTAACAACTCTTCCTGCTCCCTGAATCTTGTGTGGATTCTCCTCCCTCAAAATACTCTGAAAATATTAAAACTTACTTTCTGAGCTCTAGGTGGTGGGAAGTTCTGAAAGTCAGCCAGAAATTCAGACTCCCTGAAACAGACAAAGAGTTGTAACAGGAATCTACGTGCTGATGATGCAGTCAGGGCCTGTTTATCTAATTTTATTCTGATTAAGGACATAGAGGAGGCAGCCAGTCTCTCCTCTGCTTGCACTCCTCATTCAGTTTCCATCTTCTTCCGTTTCCCTCTCTTTTTCCCTTACTGCAATAATGTGTCATGACCTTCTTCCTTTAGTTTTATTCCCTTACGGAGCCCTTACTTGCAGTACTTAAACTTTCTTCCTACAGTGCACTGGAAACAGACCCAGCATTTGTCCTTCATTTGTCATATTTTTGTGTGATCTCACCTTTCTCTTCTTTGCACCCTCCCTTCTGCCTCTCCTCATCCCCCCCCTTTTTCTCTATAAAACTCTTGGAGAGAGGTTAGTACTTCTGCACAATGTTGAGCAAAATGATACTTGGGTTGCAGCTGGCATTTGCAGATATGACTGTATAATAACATGAATTCCCTAAATGTAGCTGCTATAATTCAAATGTCATTACTCTATGAATACATTCTTTCCCTGAATCAGGATTTCTATAGCCTTTGTCCGATAGAACAACATCCTGTCTTTCCAATCTTGAGCTGGATTGGAAAAAAAGAATGATTTATGAATTGATGTAAACCTCTATGGATTTTATTACTGCAGTACCTAAAAATACGTTCTCCGTTTCAAAATTAGAGAATGTGATAAAGTTGCTCCTGGGGAAAAAAAAAACCCTGCCTCTCTTCACATTCAGTAGGCAACTATCTAGCTGTGTCCGGTTTGCATCGTCTGATGTTGTTCATTAGTATTAGCATACTTCTGCTGGTTGCTTTTTTGTCTTCACATGAAATGTGAGCAATATAACTTGATACTGTGCCAAAGTTTTCCAAGTCTGATTTTCGCAGTGTTAGGGAGCACTGGGAGCAGTGATGAGGGAGGTGATGTGAGATTCTGCCCATAGTACCGCAACAGATACCAAAAAGGTTACAGCTTCTTTGTTCTTTTCCACCTCTTGAAGGATTTCTTGAGGGCACTTCATTTGCAGATTTAGGATGGACTCTGGTCAAAACTAATGGCCAGGCACCGTTGGCAGTCCCTCTGGCGTGTGCATCTGGAATGTGGGACAGTCTGCATTTCCATCTCTGGCTGATTCAAACTGGGAATGTAAAATCAGGGCCTCTGAAATTCCAGGTAGTTTTCTTAACAGGTGAACTTCAGATGTGTCATCTTTTCTGGGAAGTCCTCCTCAATGATAGTTAAGAATTTCAGTAATGCTTCCAGTGTTAGGTAAAATGCTCTCAAAACTTACTGGTTGGAGGGCTGGATCGAAACAAAGATTTGTGGCCCTTTGTTGGGATATTTTGTACTTAATGCCTTCTCTGTCACATCCCACAATGATACCATACCATCAAGTTAGTAACAACACGGAGCTTCCCTTTCAGTCTAACTCTTCTCAGTGATTATGTCTCACAGTGCTAAAAATGGGAGGTTTCATACGCTTTCCCTTCTCAGTTGTGCAAGTCTTTCTCTCCTGTCATCTTCTGCTGATCATCTCTTGCATTTACTCACAGTAACCCAGCTAAATTTGATAAGCTTACCAAAACTTTTGTTGGTTTCTTTTTGTGTCAGTTAAGTTTTATGCCTTTTGGGGGAGTTCCCTCATCCTTCAGGTGGGTGCTTTTGAATAGATGGTGGGAGAAAAAAGCTGGGGACATGGTCAGGAGAATGGGACTCTTTTAGCAAATGTCAGACCTGATTTGTGCTGTCTCATGAAACTCTACTTTAATCCCATATGAATAGTAGTGCTAGTAAGTTAGTTGCATTTCTTTGAATGCATTTCTTTTCAGGAAAAGTGCAAGGTAAACCTTTAGCTTTTAGTTCTATACAGTTGGAAAAGTTAGGGATGAAATCTCTTTGCTGGTCCAAAAATTGCAGTGTCTCTTATTCTAGTTTTTATCTTGAGAATTTGCTGACTGAAAATTACAACAATGAAGTTTGACCTTCTAGATTTGTTTTATTCAATAAAGAAAAGCACCTTGAGATACGTGACTAAAATTTCTGCATTTAAACTTGCTTTTGAGAAGAAAAATTTGATCATTAGTAACTGAGATGTTCCTGCATGCGACGAATCGTGGCTTAAACAAGCACTTTGTAGAATTCTACAACAAAAATGGGTAGAATGGAATGAAGACTTCAACACACTTTTGTAGGGCAGGGATGTGTATTTTTCCATAGAAAAATCTTTAACTTCCTTAGCGTGTATTGGTAAGTGAAGAAAGCTTTCCTCTTTTCACATGATGAAATATGAAAAGATATGAGATAGAAACTATCTATGAGATAGAAACCCAAGATAGGTGCTCAGTGCAGTTTCCTTGTTATAGGGTGAGGGATTTTATTGTTTAAACCAACTGGCTGCTGAATGTTGAGATCTTGCTTTGGCGTGCGGTGGATGATATCCAGTGTGGTGCAGAAACTGTCTCACCAAATCTCTATATGCGTATCTGATCCTTTTCATAACCAGCGTAAGCAGATGCAGAAGCTTGTTTTTTCATTCTTTGGCCCTTGTATCCCGCTCCCTGATGCTCTCACATTCAGTACAGACAGATGGAAAGAATTTGAGCAGGTCTTGTCTCTATGATCATGAAAATTGCCAGGGGTAGTTAAGTGGTGCTGATGCTTCCAGAGCTAGAGCTGCTGCTTCTACCAGCTTAACTCTTGAAATACTGAAGTTAATATTTTCCCTTCAGTTCTTTTTGCTCTGTCTTAATATGTTACTTGCAGGACAGGTGTTCCTGTGTGTTTAGAACACACAGCAGTACATTTTAACCTGTGCACAACTGCCATAGTACCTGCGCTTCTTAATGATTTTTTTCCAATGCTGTCTTTTACACAAACCCACGTAACTGTCATTGTCACTTTCTGAAATGTCCATAATAGCAAACTTGTGTCAGAATCTAATCCTGGTAGTCCAAATCTTGTCTGTCAGTGTCTTTCAAAGGCAGGTTTTTACATCAGATCTTGGTTTGTGCAACTGGCAGAGGTGAAATTAATCTGTACGTCTAAATATTCACGACATTGTTTTGTAGTTGTCTAACAAAGTAACTTTTCTTCCTCTCATCTGAATTCAATAATTGGCAGTTTCTGTTTAAGGTAGGTTTGAGGGTTGTATCTCAGTTGTTTGGTTATGAAAGGTTAGCGACATACCTCAGTGATGGTTCTGCATACCAAAGTGCTCAGTACTAAAAGCTTAAATTTGGGGGAATTAGTCACAGCAGGATCAGTGAAATGCATCTTAAGGAACAGGAGGCAAAACCAGTCACAGGATTTTTGAGTAACTGGGGCTTTTGAATTGAAGCTGGGGTCTTGTGTGTTAGTATATGAATCCCAAGCATGAGAGGCATGTATTGTTCACCGCCCCGTATTGTTCAGATGCTGCATAATCAGTAAATTATTTACATTTTTGTAAACTTAGGTCTTAACTTGAACATTTAACATTTCATCAGATCTGCTTAAAAATGGCATTGCCTAATTTTTGTGCTTATTTAATGCTTTGTTTTGTGTTTGTTGTCATTGTTTGCAGACGTGGGTTGGCAATAAACGAAGGAAGATGAGCAGCAAGAGTGCTATAGAATCTGGAGGCACTCCCCCAGGGACTGTCCCTACTATTCCCTCAGTACCTCCGGAAGCAGCAGTTAGAAATGTGGTAAATATTGGTCGATCCCAAAGTCAGCAGACTTCTTGGACCTCTTCTAATAATGATGTAATAGTTACTGGTATATATAGTCCTGCTAGTTCATCCGGTAGGCAAGGATCCACCAAACAGACAAATGCTTCAGTGGCAGAAATACATAAAACCTCTCTTCCACGGCTACCAGGAAAAGGCGATTCAGAGTTTCAGCAGCAGCACATCCCTATAGGACGACAAGTACCACATTGTAAAAATGCTTCCCTATTAGTAGGGGAAAAGACTATTATTTTATCTAGGCAAACAAGTGTACTGAATTCTGCGAACTCCATCTATAGTCACACTAAAAAAAGCTATGGTGGTTCGTCAGTCCAGACTGCAGAGTTGGTGTTACCTCAGAAGCCGATGATATGCCACAGGCCCTGTAAGGCTGAACCCATGGGATGTCAGCGGTTACAAAAGCCAGACCATGCAGCTCTCACATCGCATGTGCCCCCTGGACACAGAGCTAACACCAGGGACCCTTCCTGTAGCACGCAAAACCTGGAAATCCGCGAAGTGTTTTCTCTGGCAGTTACAGATCAACCTCAAAGAATGGTGGGAGGAAGCACAGCACAGAAGCATTGCTCAGTGGAAGGCACCTGTCTGTCCATCGCGATGGAAACTGGAGACGTGGATGACGAATACGCTAGAGAAGAGGAGCTAGCATCCATGGGAGCACAAATACAAAGCTATTCAAGATACTGTGAAAGCAACAGTTCTGTTCGAGTAGAGAACCAAAGTGCAGCCTTGTCTGGGCCAGGAAGAAATGTGAGCTGTAGTTCACAGATGGTGAATGCCAGGGACATGCCTGACAATATTCTGTATCATAACAGAGACTACCATTTGCCTGCACGGACCTCATTACATACAACATCCAGTACGTTATATAGCAGTGCTAATCCATCAAGAAGTACCTTTTCTCCTCATTTTACAACTTCAAGTCAACTGAGGCTGTCACAAAACCAAAATAATTACCAGGTAATCCGTCAGTTCATCTGTCTTCAAGCCCTGAAGGAGATCTGTAGATAAGTACTGTTCCAAAGTTGGTAGCTAGTAAGTGATAGGTTCGCCTTTCTGCAGGCTGTGCTCCATTTACATCTTTCAGTCAGAGATCATCCCTTCATAAACTGAAGTGCAGGTAGTACTGAAGTATCATAGCA
>JBCJKH010043894.1:0-13497 GCA_039877255.1 Loriculus beryllinus
TTTGAATCAAGAAGGTGGCTACAAAAAAAAGTTTAACATGGTATCATTGCTGTACTTCCTCTGTGTTGGAACAGGGAATACTAAGAGCTGATGTGTGGGTGCTACTGTATTTCCTGCACACTTTACCACTCTTATTTCTGAAGCCTACACCAGAATTTTCCTTCTGACAAGGTTCAATCAGCATATACAGAGTGATGAAAAATTCTGACAGCTTTCAATCACACAGAAGGAATGGATCCACCCTACACACTATATACAAAATTTATGTCAGTGGGAAGAAGTAATTGAACAGATGAAACTAGATACAGAAAGTAATGTGATTCTGCCAGGTAGAAGAATTAGTCAAGTAGCAATATGTAAAATAACATCTTTCTTTATAAGACAACATAAACTAAATCTTAAGCTATGGACAGTGATAACTATTTGGCACATTTTGGAGTATCTGCAGAATAACTCGAGGGTATAAGTTGAAATACACAAATGACAAAGTAGGAGAAAAAGATTAACTTAGTTTCAAGAAAACTTGAATTCTTAATTTACTATAAAATAACCTTCAGCTGGAAATAGCAAAGCTTTATTTGATTTGTAAATTGTGCAGAAAAATAAAAAAAAAAATTGTTGATGAAGTCCTGTAGTGGTCTTGATTATCTTCTGAAAATATGAATAGGACAGGTCATATAGCCATACTGTTGGTTAGTACTTCTTTTTCAGACAGCAAGATAATGCATTACCCATTAAACCAGTTCTTCTCCTATGCCCATCCTCCTTGTTTGTAAGGGTAGCAAATGACAGGACACCTACTGGACATATTGTCCTTCCTTTGTTTCTGTAAAACAAAGAATCCTGAGCACAGAAGGCAATCCTGAAGTAGGAATTAGGCATTCAACTCAGTATTTCAGCATTTTCTAGTGTTCTGCCAACTGCTTATTCAAGGAATCTATCCTGTCTTCCTGCTGTTAGAATGGCCCTCAGCATGCTTATAATGCTTCTTGTCTTTTGCCTTTTATAATTCATAATAAGTAACAGTGTAAAAGATACTGTCAATGCATTTACTTGTCATTTGACTATATTAATCATGGTTATTATCTATATCTGTGAGGGATCTTGAAAAGAATTCATTGTGGAACCAGGGCAAACAGATTAATAAGCTCAGACACATAAATAATGATTTGAATAACAGGGCCTACATTTATTATTTTTTTTCTTATAGCCTTACCTGGTAGGAAGACTCCTGATTTGCTGTGATACATTTAAACAGGTTCTTATTTTCAGTGACAGTTTAGCTAGCTAATCCCTTTGTGAGCTTGCATGAATGAATTCAGAATTTCAAAAACCATTTGGTAATCTTTACTTTGTTGTTACATAGACTTCAAGCCCTGAAAAGTGCACTGAACAAATAAAAATGAAAGATTACCAGTGAGACAATGCAACTAATTTAACAATAAAACCAACTAATAGCACCCCAGAAAACTATATGAAATTCACATGTAAATAGATCTACTAAAATGATGTATTTCAAACTGTTTCTTTGGACAAAGACGATTCAGATTCAAACAAAATAAAGAAGGAAAAGACAAGCTGATAGAATGAAATGCAAAAAAAGCCTTTACAAAGGAGGACGAAGTGTTTGATGTTGAAACATATATCCTAAGTATAGTCATCATACAATTTCAGAAATGCATAGATTTACTTGGGCAAAGGCTGTTAGTCTGTTTTCACAGTCATAAGACTTCTTTTTTTCATAGCATCATAGAATCAGCTAGATTGGAAAAGACCATTAAGATCATCAAGTCCAACCTTTACGGTGGACTACCAAGTCCACCACTAAACCATGTCACTAAGGGTCTCATCTACATGGTTTCTGAACACTTCCAGGGACGGTATTTCTCCACTTCCATGGGCAGCCTGCTCCAATTCCTGACCACCCTCTCAGTGAAGACATTTTTCTTAATACACAGTCTAAGCCCCCCGTGGCACAGCTTGAGCCCATTATCTCTTCTTTTTTTGCTTATTAACTGGGAGAAGAGACTGACTGCCACCTCACTACAGCCTCCTTTCAGGTAGTTGTAGAGGGTGGTAAGGTCTCCCCTGAGCCTTCTCCAGACTAAAGAACTCCAGTTCCCCGAGTTGTTCCTCATAAGACTAGTGCTCCAGCCGCTCCATCAGCTTCATTGCCCTCCTCTGGACCGAAGGGGCCCAGAAGTGAACACAGTATTTAAAAGGGGCATGATTGCTTTCCTCACCCTGCTGACAACGCTATTTCTGACTACAGACCAGGATGCCATTGGCCTTCTTGGCTGCCAGGGCACAAGCTGGCTCATGTTCAGTGTCTGTCAAACAACACCTCCAGTTTTATTTCCGCCAAGGAGCTTTGTTGAACTCTGCCTTGTTGAACTTCGTACCATTGCCACAGCCCGTTGATCCAGCCTGACCAGATCCCTCTACAGAGCCATCCTACCCTCCAGCAGATCAACACTCCCAGCCAACTTGGTGTCATCTGCAAACTTACTGAGGGTGCACTCAATCCAGACCATCAATAAACACTGGCCCTAATACCAAGCCCTGAGGGCCAGCCCTAGTGACTGGTTGCCAACTAGATGTGACACCATTCACCACTACTCTGTGGACTCTGCCATCCAGCCAGTTTTCAACCCAGCAAGAAATACATCTATCCAGGCAGTGAGCAGCCAGTTTCTCCAAGAGAATGCTGTGTGAGAGTGTCAAATGCTTTACTATAGTCCAAACAGACAACGTCCACAGGCTTTCCCTCATCAATCAGTCAGGTCACCTTATCATAGAAGGAGAGATCAGGTTGATCAAGCAGGACCTGCCCTTCATGAACCCACTTGACTGGGCCTGATCCCTACCCCCTTTTCCCACACATGCTGCGTGGTCTCACTTAGGATCATCTGCTCCATGACCTTCCCCAGCACAGAGGTCAGGCTGACAGGCCTGTAGTTTCTCAAGTCCTCCTTCCTGTCCTTTTTATAGAGAGGTGTTACGCTGACCAACCTCCAGTCCTCTGAGACTTGCCCTCTAGATCAGCGCTGCTGATCAATGATTGAGAAGAATGCAGTAAAATTTGGGACCTGAGTAATATAGAACAATTAATTTGAATTGGTCCTAATGAGTTTGCTTTCTTTCTCAACCTTTAATGAAGACTTTATCACCTTACTGGAAAGGTCAGGTCATTTCATACTGCAGGGCCTTTCTGCTTATGCTTCCTTACTGTTCTGCCATAAAGCAACAATGAAAAAACATCTTTTCAATACAAGTGCAGATCAGACAACTGAAAATTCTTTTATGTCAGTAGCATCTGAATGGAGAATAACAAGTGCCATCATCCTGTGTTTTGCTTGGTTCGTTCTTTTTAGCTTTGGATAGAATTTTGTGTGGATAGAGTGGTTCTTTGTGTGTTTCTATTTTACTCAGTGCCAGTTAATAGTGCAGAAGGAAAAATGCTTCAAGCAGACTGAAAGCACTGCTTAAAATATAAGGTCAATCCCATAAATGCAATTATAACCATAAACCAATTTATTGTTATATACTATATTCTGTGTACTGTGTACTGCATTCTGAGTACTATGAAGTCTCTGTGTACCCCAGATCCTCAGATGTGGGTAATTTTCATGTGCTTTGTGGTCAGCACTATTGTTTTGGGGATTTCATTTCTTCTCCCAATCTCTGATAGAGAAGATTAAGTTTTCTGTTCTGTGTGAAAAGCCTCAGTTTTGAATGGTTCATCCTTCAAGTTTGATAATCAAATATATAGGAGTTTTTACTGCAATACTCTCCACCAACTCGTGATGATCTTCTTACAGTTTCCATTAAAAATTTTCTCTCAGTATGTCATACTCTGAATAAGAATGTAAACTCTTGCTTATAAGGAAGCACAATGTAAAATTCCCCTCATATTTACTGTAGTCATTAGAATTTCAGAAGTAATTAGAAAAACTGAAACCTCAATTAATAGTTTAAGAAACAGCATGTCATAGTAGTCACATAAACAATTACTTGATCCATAAATTAGTATTTTTAATGTTTTCAGATATGACTAATTTTTCTCAAAGTAATGTATTTGAAATCCCGTGGTTTAATAAATTTCTTGACCTAGTATTTACAATATACCACCAACGGCAATAATTATATCCAGTCAGAGCTGCTGATATTTTTAGACAGCTATTGTTTAAATAAAAAGAGATTTAAGAATAACCTTTTATAACACCTTTATAAAGCTAAAGAATAAAGTTTGTGTAATAAAATCTTTTTTCAGTTTTTAGAAACTGTACTGTAAAAGTTTAAAATGTTGTATTTTTAATAACCTTTTGATTAAGAATGATACCTGAGTGATGGAGAATTGCAGTTCATTGTATGAGAAGTGGCATTTCAGTATTTAAGAGCTGAATAGAACAATTACAAATGATATTCTAGACTTTTGATTTCTGGTTTATAATATCTGCGAATATATTTCGACTTTAAGGTTAATTTTTCTCATTCATCAATTAAAGTACTTTTTGATTCCAGTGGCTTTATTCCATATTGATAACACTTATATTTTTAAATAATATGAAGAATAATTATTTTGAAAACCAAAGTAGCATTTTTCATGAGGACATTGTTTTTATAGAAATACTTATTTCTGAATAAAACCTGTATTGTAAGCCATTTTTTTTCAAAGATTTGCAGATTGCATAAACAAACCTTGAATTATTTAGAGTTGTTACTGAATGTTAAAAACTTTGCCCCCTTGGCTGTATCATTCTGGCTTATCTAAAACCATAACAGCAAAACACTATAAACAGTTTTTTGAATGCTGCCTGCATCATACACTAATTCTGGTTTAAGCTCCGCTGCCTCATAACAGCATCTAACAGCAAGGGGAGCTCTAGGACAAGTTGGAGTAAACTGAGAAACTTCTGAGAGATTATTAGACATATTGTCAAGAAAAGATA
Source organism: Loriculus beryllinus (assembly GCA_039877255.1). Taxonomy (NCBI): domain Eukaryota; kingdom Metazoa; phylum Chordata; class Aves; order Psittaciformes; family Psittacidae; genus Loriculus; species Loriculus beryllinus. The sequence continues at coordinate 4,953 of JBCJKH010043894.1, forward strand.
GAGTTTGGAGACAAGATCTGGAATGAGGTATGGACATAGATGTTTTTCACCGTAACAGAGTTAGAGGTGTTTACGCAGTACATGAAAAGAAAAAAGGTGTAACAGACTAAGAGAAGCAGCCAAGTGACTAAATAGAAATGATCTAAGCACTTTAAAAAAAAAAATAAAATCAAGTTTACAATGCGAGGTGTGTCATATAGCTAAGAAAACCTCCTAAGCATCATTTAGAGTGTAGGGAGTGGTTGAAGTAAGTAGTAAATGAGATGTAAATCAATCTAGCCGGGATATAATAGCATCTATGAATTACAAATATCATTTACGTTCAAGTAAGATATTATACTGATTTTCTCTCAAATGCAGAAAACTCAGATGCTGAACTGGTTCATTCTCATAGTATTCTTTGTACTAAATTCAAGATGCTAATCTCTATATCAAAAAGCCTGTGATATAGTAAACACTAGATTTGCAATAGCCTATTAATTATCATTGTCATCAAGGTTATAACTTTAAACAATTTAAGAACATTTTTTGTTATTTAGATCTGTATCTAGCATATAGGTAATTGGACAGTAGATCAATTATACAAAATTATTTGGCCTGTGCTAATTTTAAATTTATTTTACTCATCCAGCAAAAGCAGCTTTATTTCCAGTCACTGTAACTTTATGGAAGTACTTAAGCAAATGCTTTCTCATCAAAGGCTGCCTAGTTCACAAAGACCACATATTTGTGCATATGAAAATGTATAAGTAGACATATTTGCTATATGACTATAGCTGCAGAAAAGATTTGTTAGTGCAATATATTGTTTTATATTTTCTCTTGATCCAAGAGGTGTGATTTTTCAAGGTAAGCAAGACAATGGATAGCTACACCAGAAGCAAAAAGGAATATATACCTGAAGCACCTCTTATGGAGGCAGGCTCAGAAAGCTGGGATTGTTCAGCGGGGAGAAGGCTCTGAGGAGACCTTAAAGCAGCTTCCAGTATCTAAAGGGGCTGACAAGAAATCTGGAGAGCCTGGTCTAGCAGAAGGTGCCCCTACCCATGGCAGGGGTGTTGGAACTTAATGATCTTTAAGGTCCCTTTCAACCCAAAGCATTCTATGGTTCTATAGTTCTATCATGTCCTAGTACTTGGACCTGTCAACTAATGCTGATGATGTACATTTCCACTGTAGGCTGCTTTGTTACTAGCTTGTAACAAACAGAACTTCTGAGTTTGGTGCAGCCTAAATGTGCTGAAAAGTTACAAGTCCTTTTCATAAAGACTGGCAAAAATGAATCAAAGATTGAGAAATCGATTAACATCCAGAACAGAACACAAACTGCTAAGATCATGGTTTGTATGAAAAGGGTAACTACAGCTTGTCTCTGAGTCTTACTATAACTCCTACACTCAGCTTAGGATACAAGGATGTCTTTGTTCTCACTCAAGCCTTCATAGCCCAAACCCTGAACAGCTGAAGAACTTTGCTTTATGTACTTGAAACTACTAGATTAATTCAATTTAAACTTTTGTTTTTTTCTTCTCAAAGCACTGTTAGTAGTATTATCAAATTTATTGTAAATTATGTGTAATGCACCATATGATGCCTCTGAACTTAAACAGAAGTATCCATTGAGTAAAAAAAAAAGGTGTTCTAATAGAAATCATACTAAATTAATGTTAGTTATTAAATTTTAAATACATTTTCCCAATGTATGTGATAATCCTACCTACAGAGGACTACCAGATCATGAATTATGTCAGAGACTTTTAGCCAAAATGCATATTATTAGAGTAATACTAACCTTGTCCCTGCAGCTAAAAAGATTATGATAAATGTACTAAAATTAGTTGAACATACTACTGTGTTAATGACCAAACTTGCCCTACTTATACTGTCTATGCTTCTATTAAACAGTATTTTTGACCCAAAAAGGAATTCTTCTGATGTCTGAAAATCAGATAATCTGATTTGGTTCTTTTGTTTTTCTTTCTTGTCTATGAATACACAATTTTAGCAGAATGAGAAAGCAAATTTGGTAAGAAAATAAAGTAAGTTGCAAGTAATAAGCAACAAAAAAATGCTTATCAAAATTAAAAGTAACTTTTCTCACAATATAATCAAACATTTAAAGAAATACAGCATCCTCTAGAAGATACTATGTACAGTGCTATTTAAAGGAAAAAGAAACTTCTGCCACAAGGCATGAATGACTTTACAGTTGAGATAAGCATCTGTTTTAAGCCTGTGGGAATTATTAAATAGAAATGACCAGCACTAATCTTAGAGTACAGTAGTAAGCAGGATCAAAAAGTTCAGTGAGAGTATTTTTTCTTTTATTCCCAAGGAAATGTCTTACAGAGCAACGTATGTGTACATTTATATAGGAAAGTATACTGCTTTCTTACAACTAAACAGGAATAGAACATTTTGGGCTAATGTTTCTGTTAGGCGTTTCTTAGCACAGATACCGTGGACTGTGACTTAAAATGCTTAGGGTGGGTTTATCTGAAATTTTGTTACATATTTAGCATTTATAACCCACAAAAAATAATTAGAACTATGCCAGTTTGTACTGGGTAAGTGTATTTCTGCAAATCCCAATTCAAAATGATCAAATATGTATCTTCTACAGCCATCAATCTGTTCAATGGTAGTGGGGCAACCTACAGAGGGAAGGCTGCCCTTTTTACAGTATATTGGCTTGATGCAATGAAATAATCTGGGGTGTGTTTATATGAAAATGCACTCTATTGCAAATGATCCGAGGTGTCCATTGATAAAGATCTTACCATCTGCTCTGCAGGTCTGATCACAGGTCTAAATTTGTCTTCCATGAATCTGTGATGATTGTATCAGAAAACATTCTCTTAGAAAAAGGTTGGTTGTTTTGATTGCGTTATTTTTTTGCTAGCCTGGTGAGAACATAGAAAAGACTGAAATTTATGAAAATTTACAGGTGATGTTTTGATTCAAATAGATTTCAGAGTAGATGGCGGTATACTTTGCCTTCTCTTTGTCTACTGATGATGGGAAATATTCTTCTAAATAGAGTGGTAGCAAGTCTAATTCATCAACTTAACAAGGAACTCTCATCACTCCAGTGTGTTGATTTGAACACATTTCCAAAAATCAAGTATGAATGTTCATATTACTAAACGCCAACAAGCATTTTAGATTTCCACTGACTTCATTCATCGTGTGGCTCTATTTGTGAAGGAATGAATGGAAGACTGATATTTTGGCAATATTTTTCTGTATAGCAAACTGGAAAAATCTAAAATGATCTATTGGTCATGGTTTGATGCCTAATCTAACACATCTAAACTTAAACATAGAAACATTGAGTCACAGTAACACTGTGACCCATCTTTCATGGAGTCAGCTAAGGGCTATCAAAATGCTGACAAATATTTTTGTCATGAAAAAGAAACTGAATGTGACAATGTGTGAGTTCAATCAAAAACAAGGAAGTTAAAGATGAATATAACTGCCCATGAGCTGTGGTTCCAGTCTGAACCATATCTGGGTTTAAAATTCACTATAAAGGTGAGGGAAAAAATTTGAAAGGCTACTTTCAATTTTAATTTTTGTCTTTTGAGCTTTAATCAAGCTTAATTGAGACTTAAAATTTTCACATTGTATTAATTTTACTCGCATATTAAAAGGGTCCAGATTTTTTTTTTTTTTTTCTCATGGCCTGGTTATGTTATACCCAGTTGAGACAGAATGACTGTTTATGAATCTCTGTATCAAACTATTTGGAAAATTGAAGTATTAAAACATGTCAACTTGATGAAACTGGCAGATTTCATTTTAACAAAGTTCATCTTTCCTACTCTCTATTTCTACAGTGCAGAATTTATTACTTTCCCTAAGAGTCTTTAACTGACACACTTTTAGAAAACACTGCTGGCTTTTCCACATTCTAAAATAAATCTACCTATTCCTTACTGTATTCTCTAGCAGTTTAACTAGGCTGACTGGAACATGGTTTCCTGATGAGTGTCTTGGAGCCATTGCTAAAAACCCATTATGTTTATCACTGCCCATGTCTCTGGCATTTCTGGCAATGAAGCATTTTTCTGAAAAGTAGTGACAAAGAAAACATCTATTTTACGCAATTAAAAATTAAATATATTCTCTCAGTATTTTCTGCCTCTATTCTGTGTTCTATGAACACTCTTATGTGTTCATAGGAAAGAGTCTTAATCAGGAATTAATTTATTCAGAAAATACTTCCATCTTAAATATAGTTGCATGTTTATAGTGTACAAAGAGGCATTAGAACAATACTGGAAGAGTCTTTTCCAAGTCTGAATGACTCACAGGTCTGACTCACAGGTTCAGAACCTGAGAAACATTCTCAAGGATCTACTTCCTATAGGTGGTTGGTTTTATTAGGGGTTTCGTTTTGTTTCTGGTTTTGCTGTTAGGTTTTTTGTTTTGTTTTGTTTTGCTTATTGTCTTATTTTCTGGATTTCTGGTTCCTTCCCAAAACTTTTTCTATTTAGGTTATTTACAGACTGCTTTTCAGTATGCCACTTCCAGCTTGTGTTCACTAATACTGATATATTCCTTAAAGTATACTGGTATGACAATGACAGGCCCTAAAATTCTAAGAAATTAAATAATTTCTTCAAAGTCAACAGCTGTTCATATACCTAGTGTGTGATGACTTACTGTTGAAAAAAATATGGATTTATATGTTACAGTTTTCTATAATACTAGATTGAGTGGAACGTGTTTTTCTCTATAGGTAAAATCTTACATTAAAGTGGAAAGTAGTAGCAATGTTCACCAGCTGTATGTCAGTTAAGAAACACTAAAGAAAGACTGTGTTAAAAAAATGCCATAGATCATTTCATCTACAAGCATAAGTGTAAATTATTACACAGTAATGTATTATGTCTTACCTACTGTAAAAAGACATATTTTCTGTAGCTTAATTTTTGAATTGGTTACACACAGCCAGCCTTATTCTAAATCTGCTCCTTCCAAATACATTTGGTCTGATTTTCCTAAAAATTTTTAAGTAGTCAAAGGAGAAGATTAAGTTTGAGGACAATTTGTGAAATGGTTTTTGAATTACAATCCAAAAAAGTGTAGCCCATTATGAAATGATGACATTTATCCCATGTTCTTTGTCTACCCAGTGCTTGAAAACTGCTTATTGTTAGTCCTTTAAATTTCTTCTGTACTTAAAATCTCTGTCTGAAGTCGTACAAAGGGTACTTTCCAGTAGAAGTATTTGAACTTAGTCTAAGTAAGGCTTATGTTTTGTAACATTCTTGTTGCCATTTCTTGAGTAGTTGCATGCTTGTAAGTGCTAATATGAGAAACTTTTTCTTGGAAAACAGGAAAACAAACGGCAGGGATTGGGGAAGGCAGTACTTTTATTGTTGTTGGCTTTAGTAAGTATTGACTTTTTTTGTTTGTATTCCCAAACAGAAAGGTACACATGGCTCCAGCTGTGACAAACTGTTACAAAGCCATCAAACTTAATATTACCTAAAACTAATTCTAAAGGTTTATATATTCCATTTTGTGATTTTGTGCCACTCTTGTTTCAGCTTCCACACGTTCGCAAGATCCTAGTGCTGAGTTAGCAGTGTTATGTCTTTGCTTTTGTTCTGTTCCAGTCTGTTATCTTGAAGGTTAGCATCCTTGGCCTTATTTACTTTCTCCTTAGCTAATTGTTATCAGTCCTGTGATGTTCCTTCCCCCCGGCCACCAGACATTCCTTGATCCCTATCTGTTGGCAAGTTAGAACGGTTTGCTATATTTTACCATGTTAGTTTGAAGTCACACACACTATTGTTTAAACCTATAATTTAATTTATTGTTTAAACCTATAATTTAATTTATTGTTTAAACCTATAATTTAAGCCTATATTATGAATGGGAATTTGCAAGAATGTTACATGTTCTCTACTTGTATGCCTAATTCAAGAGTCTCATGAGAGAATATCAATGAGGTTTATTCAGTAGGATGTGTAACCAAATAAGAACAAGAAGTTCTATTATAGTTAAGTGGCTAATAGTCCAAATTACTACAGTCTGTTTATTACAACCATATTGACCTTATATAGTCTGACTGTGTCCCTAATTCTTATTGTTAAAAAAAAAAAAAAAAAGAAAGAAAGAAAAAAGAACAGGAGTAAAGGAACATGTTTCCTTTAATAATGGAATCCACCTCAGATACATTTGTGTTAAGCATTTTGCACCTGAATCTAAGCCTTGATAGCATAAATTTCATTAAGTGCTCTTGTGCTTTCATGCCAAAGAGGCAGAACATATTTTAGCTTAAGCAGGAAGTTTGTACTGCCAATTCATAGTAGATAATAAAAATGCTGAAAATAAGCAAATTTGGAATCAACAACTGTGAAAAGAATATAGCATTGATGAAAAAATTGAGAAAAAATGACAAGCTCTTCATATATAAGTCCATCCTTCCACGTCACAAAAGATTGAAAAAACAAGTCTTAACAACAGTGGAACAAAAGCTATCAAAAGAATTACTTAGTAAGCTTATACTAAAGGAGGAGTTTTGTTTGTTTTATAATAGCTGTGTTTTTTTATTCCAGTCTTTTAAAAATTAGTAACAAGTTGTTTCTAAGATACAATTACTGACTATTATTTTTCCCATGGACAGCTGAGTTTGAGGGTGCTTTGTTTGTAGCATTTTCTTCACTTGCCAGTGTTGATGCTTTTTATCTTTCTCTGTGCGTGTAGACTTGAGCCTTCCTGAAGTTTGTGTTGCAAATGAAATTTGGCAGGCATTTGAAGACAATCAACTTAAACTCAGTCAAAGTCAGCAGGAAACCTTGATATACAAGCAAGGAGCTCCTGACTAAACTCAGATATACAACAGGTGGAAGCAGGGACAGGTGACCTAGGAAAAGTATAGAGATGCTGGCCAGTGTTGTGGGATTGGGGTTAGAATAGCCAAAGCCAACCTGTATTTAAATCTGCAAACAAACAGGATTCTACAGTTCCATAATATTAAAATAAACAATTTTATTAAAATAGTTAAAAAGCTGGGGTCAAAAAGTCCCTGACAACAGTATTATTGAGGCCTAATTGTATCCTTTCATCTTTCCTTCCCTTTTCCTAATTGCCTTAAATTGCTTCTACTTTGCTCCTGAATTGCTTTTTATGCTTGCCAATCCTGCTACCAGTCTCTGTAAGAATAGTTAGGTTTTCAAGAAATTTTTTGAAAGTGAAGAAGGAACAGTGTCCTGCAAGATCAGATCAGAGAGGACACGTTTTGTTTGGAAACTACAACCTAGAGACATATCAGAGTGAGAAGTTAATATGTATGACACTGTGTTGTATATACATTGAGAAGAACTGTAGTCACTTCAAGACCACCAGATAATTTGAGAAGCACAAAATAATGTTCTTTTGCAGTTGTGACAAACTCCCTGATTTTATCGAATGCAGAGATGAACAAAAGCTTGAAATAAGGTAAACGGGTGGCCAAAAATAGAGAAGGAATTTATTTCTTTAAATGGCAGAATCATAGATTAGTCTGTGCTTTAAAGGAGCTGTGGTGGTCATCTAATTTAACTTCCTCAGACTGGGTCTTGCTGAAGCAGGTTGCTCAGGACTGTTCTTTGTGAGTTCTGAGCGCCTCTAGAATTGGTTATCCCAAAGCCTCCCAGTTTTTTTGAGCAGCCTGTTTGAGTATTTGATCACCATCCATGAGAAAAAGTTTCACTGCAGAATTTCTTCTGGTGCCTGTTAACCTTCTGTAATATCTTCACACCCTTGATTACAAGAGTAATCTAAACAAACTCTAGTGACAGAAGGCACAGGTTGGTCTGATCTGGAGCATTTCTCGCTAGTGTGCACTTGTCTAAGGGCAGGGAGAGGGGGAGAAGAATAGGAAGAAACAGAAGAGGATACCAGTAGAATGGTAGGAATTTAGCAGGACTCAAATACATTCAAAAACCTATCATGCTTTATTCTTCTGATAACCCTATAAAAACCTAAATACACTTCTGAATAATCACTTTATTCTTTCAAAGAATGAGTTACTTTTTGAAACTAAGTCAGAACTGGCTATGTTTTTTATCTTTTCACTAATAATTACATTGCAAGAAGCAACCTGATTGCAGTCAAAGCACCAAAAATATTGCTTTGTGCCTACTGCTTAGACACATACACTTCTTGCTATAAATCAGGATATTAAAGTGGAGGGAGGTAAAAGGTAGAATTGCCCCCCCCTTTTTTTTTTTTTTCTGGAGACTCCACTTCAGGAGCAAGCAGCAAAATATTTAGTGGCATTTCTCAATAGCCATTTCTATTATGAGAAAACTGGCATTGATTTTTCAGATAAATATGTCTCTTTTTCCAGTCTTCCATAAAAATCAGTACCACCAGCAACAGAACTGAAGATGCAGAGACTACACATGTGGAAAATCAGGTTAGCCCCTGTCCTGGGTTCAGCAGTAGCAGTCATTTTTTCTTCTTCCTAGTAGCTGGTGCAAGCACTGTGTTTTTGAGTTTCGGCTTGGGAACAGAACTGATAACAGCAATGTTTTTAGTTATT
>JBCJKH010043896.1:0-14252 GCA_039877255.1 Loriculus beryllinus
GCAGTGTTCAAGGCCAGGTTGGACAGAGCCTTGGGTGACATGGTTTAGTGTGAGGTGTCCCTGCCCATGGAAGGGGGCTTGGAAATTTATGATCTTAAGGTCCTTTCCAACTCTAACTATTCTATGATTCCATAAGGCCACAATTATAAAAAAATACTCGAGTTTTGGAAGTTGCAATAGAGTAGAACCAGCATCAATTTGTTCCATAGCATGGGCAATCTTAAACAGGACACCAATAACACAACATAAGCCATTATATGCTTTTCTTTTTTACAGTAAAGTAGTCATGTACACCCTTTCTACTTTCACACTAGAAAGTATCTTACTAGACAAGTTTATTTTCCTAGCTTTTCTAGCTCACATGCACTAACAGAACTAGTAATGTCTGACAAATACTGCCCATGACTTAATAGGTGCACTATTTGTCCCTGCCATGGATTTCAAACTTGGAATTAAATACAAAAACACAAGTAACATTAAGAAGCCTTCTGCCTCAGAACCGTAAATAGTCATCCATCAATATCACAAGCAGAGCTTTTCTGTGGAGCAAATTGGTGACTGTTCATCTAAGCAAGGTAATAAAGGTTGAACAATGTACAAGTAGAGGCATAGTATCCAGTCTCCATCAGACAAAGCATGTAAAGCCACCACAGGCAGTGGTGGTAGGCACTTTGCCACTTTGGTAGGCAATGACATTGTAGGACAAAGCAAGAAACCCACATTAACCTCTCTGCTTGCCCCACTCCTTGAAGGACACAATCTCTACCATAAGCAGCTCCTTGACATCAAGCTTCCAAAGCTGACATTTTTCAACCAGCACTTTGCACTTCAGAAAAACGCAAATTCTAACCAGTTATGTAAATTGCCAGGTAGAAAGCAAATGCACAGAATCATAGAATGGCTTGGGCTGGAAGGGACCTTGAAGATCATCTAGTTCCAATGCCGCCACAGGCAGGGACACCTTCCACTAGACCAGGTTGCTCAAAGCCCCATCACACCTGGCCTTGGCATGTGGGAATGGAACAAGAAGCATACCAAACACTTCTCAAAAACACAGCATCCACTGAAGTCACGATAAAGGAACTTTACAATTTGTTTACAAATAACAAAGCTATGCAAAACTGTAAGGAAACACTGCTGCCATTAAGAGTTTACATTTTAAAGTGTGACAATCCCATAATTAGCTGTGCATAGGCCTACAGATCCACCTGCACAAAGTTCTTCACAGGTTGGATGTGTATTCCCTTACAGAAGATGATGATGTATGTTGCTCTTTGTTTCACCTTTTCCATCTTAAATTTAACAGCCATTTACAAACATGTGGTCAACCACTTCCATATACATTGTTTGCTCATTTATTTCAAACAATACATGGTTGTTTTTTTAATTCCTCCAAGAATGCTAATCTAGCTTCAAAGGTGAAGAGAAATAGTGCTGGGTGCTTTGTTCTCCCCTTAGTTATGCTGAACAGTAGTTCCTAAAAGAGCACAAAAGATGTGTAAACCCAGGTTCCACTAGGAATTCCAAAAGGCTTCATATCCATATCTTACTCCAAAAATCAAATCCTTTTTTCCTACCACGTTTGTGGCTTCTATTGCAAGGAGTGGATTTTGGCAGAGGATTGTGGATAGCTTTTTTGTGTGTGTGTCAAATACAGTATCAGGATAATATTGTCAAAGCTGCATCCAAAAGAACGAATATGCCAGATAAAATTTGCATTTAACTCTCATCATTGAGATTTTATGCACAAATTCCATAGGTTTTGTGGGGAAAATACATCACAATGCACCATCTATGAAAGCAGCAACTTTGGAGACGAAAATACACTGAAGATATAAATCCTGCAATCTGGTATTTTTCATACTAGACTTTGCAAAGGAATAATGTTCACTTAGCTGACTTTTTTTCCCGTTTTAAACAGTAGCTTCCCAAAGGACTTTTTTGGCAGAGGGGGAAGGGGAAGTTCATTTCTGTTTTTCTTTCAATTAAAAGAGGAAACTGACCCCATTATGAGCAACTGCAACACTAAGTCATGACGCATCAAGTTTTAAGCTTCTAACCATTAAAAGAAAACAAGAATATACATAACATTAGCTACACAGGAGTATGATTCCTACTTGCTGTTATCATCAGCCAGGTACAAGAAGGAGCACTGACTCTGGGATAACGACTGTGCAACTCAGTTGCACACTTGCTTTTTCCCTCCCTATTTCCTTCTTCACCCAGGTAAGACAAGGAGGAAAATAAAAAGTCACTGGGACCGAGGCCAATCCCAAAGTATTTGGCAGACGAAGAGACCTGCCTGAGCACTCCCATCCCTCACCACAACAGTTACCCTGGACATTTACAAGTGAGGAAAGGAAAATCGCAATTTCAGAAAAGCATATGGGCCAAACAGCTCATGTTAGTCCCAGGCATTTCTCCTTACCAAATTTCAAAGGCCTGGTGCAGATAATAGAGGTGACAGACCTACCCAGAAAGGGTCTGTATAACTTTGTATAATGGGAAACATTAAGCAACCTAACCTAACTACAGAGGGCACTAGCAAATTCTGAAACATGAAGGAACAACTGCTCTTGTGGCTCTGCACAGCACCTGGCAAAATGTATTAGCAATTTTAATTCTTTTTTATTTCTTTCAATGTGCCAGTATATTTTAACTGCACCTCTGGATTTATATCAATACTGAACATTATGTAATTATTCCTTAAAGGAAGCAAACTGCTTCCATGCAAATATATCTGCATGCATAAACTACAAGTAATAGCTTACACACTGAATTTTCCAACCTTAATGTACAGATTATCAGCAGTGCAAGAGTTCCAAGTCGAAGAATTCAAATTTTGAAATTAAAATAATACAAAGTAAGATTCTAAGAAACTACATTCACTGGCACAAAGTCATGTTTTGCTATTCTACATAATAACTAATGTTATCAGCATTGCCTTAAAAGTTTTAAAAAATATTTCATATTAAAATACCATTTTTTGATAAATAGTCCTTAAGGTTTAGGAAAACTTGACAGACTTGCCTGATATAAATACCATGGATCCCTTTTCTGTCAGCCATCAACAGCAACCAGAATAGACACACAGGAAGAGAGGACTGAATGCACCAAGTTTTCTATCTGGATCACAATAACAACAAGTCAGATATTCATTCACTGGCTGCTTTTTGAAAATTGTTGTGGAAACAACAGATCATTTACTTGTGCTCTCCCCCATTCAAAGAGAACGAAATTAAGCTTCTAAAAAAAGGAAAAAAATTAAAAACAACTTGCAATTTTCAATATTCTATATGTATCCATCAGACTCTTCACAAGGACTGCCTGTAGCTGTGTGCTATACCATGAGTCATTTAGGCAATAATGAACGTAAAGCCATGCTTTTGTTCAAATCACACACAGTGGGATTACATGTGAACTGACCCTCCATGTATTAAGTGAAGACAAAGCTTTGCTTTGAACTCATTCCTGCTCTTAGATTGGCAAATTTAGAAAGTTTAGTGTATTTATCAGTTTCCAAATCTAGGTAGTTTGTTTTAGAAGTACAAATGCAAACCAGGAAATAAACCCAAGTTTCATCACTACTTTCGGCACAAAAGAACAAAACAGTGCATGGGCACAGAGACAGATTAGGGGGAAAGAAACCAGAACACATACATCTTTGGCAACATTATTTACAAGCTTTAGCAAAGAAAAGAAATGGCAGGCAAGTTTTCCTCCTAAACATATTAATCAGGGTGTCTTAAAAAAATATAAGCAGCCCTAGTGATAAAAAAAAAAAAACGTTTCACCAATTCTCACTAGGGGTTTGATATGCTAGAGCCACTGACAAAGGGAAGCATGATTATGTCTTAATTGAAACTTTAAATAGTGCATTTCAGAAAGCAAAGTAGAACTACCTTGGTTTATTATGTTTTTAAGGAACAAAACGTACTGGGTTTCTAAAACATAATTAAAAAAACCTATTTTGAGACTGTAGCACCAGCCCAAGCTTGAATAGTTTTCTATTCTTGTCACTGCTTTATTTCAGGAATTCACTGTTCCAAGGATTTAAGCAAAAAAATAAGAAATAGGAACAGGGAAAGATATACAGGAACCTTTGTACTTCCTCAATTTAAGCTTAATCCTGACAAAAAATCTTCCAGATTGTCATGTCACCAAGATTGTAATTTACATCACCAAACAATCACCAAATTACTAGGAAATGTGCCCAGTGTAGGAGTAATAGCTACCAAATTTCAAAGTTTGGCAGCAAAATACAGAGTAAAAAGCATGAGCAAACACTTTTTTGTTTATTAAAAAAACTCAGGAATTGCCAACTAAAGCCAGTTATCCTGCTGGTCTAATCCAGTGGGAGTACAGGTTGTTGTAAATTAAGCCAGGAATCTTCCCTCTAAAAAGAGGTTCTGTACATGAAGCAGAACAGCAATAAAAGCAAGCTGCTAAACTGCATGAAAGTAACATGTAAGAGATTACCCCAGATTTGGTAAATCCTGGCAAACACTAAGGGTTTAGAATTCCTTTCAACTTCAACACCACCAGCACCCAGCAGGATGCATTCAGCGTCAGACAAGACCTGCACTTACTTTTATCTGGAGTGCTTTAATAAATAAATAAATAAATAAATAAATAAATAAATAAATAAATAAATTTCACAGCAATTCAAGTACAAAAATTTGAGACTTCATTCCCAAACAATCTCTTTAATGAGCAGGTGGTATTCTCTAACATCAAATAACCAACTAAATAGAAAGGGTCTGCACTACAGGCTAAAAGGGACATAGTCCAGGAAAAGACGAAAACAAGAGCTATTCCAGAAATGCTAAGAATGAAAGAGCTATCACTGAGAAGAATCACACTCCTCATCTGCGTTTTTTACCCTGAACCAAAAAGGTGCAGATTACTCTCAAAACCAACAATAAATTTATCTTACTGCCTATAAAACAAGATGCTTTCTTAGCAATATGGTTCATTTACTCCACAAAGTTGGTAGCTAGAACAGTTTTTCACTGGAAATGGAAAGTAGTATGTGCTTGACCTTGTTCTCAGTGAAACAAATAGACAATAACACATGACCTGCAGTGACTACACATACAGCATCCACTCAGGTCCTTGCTCAAGACACTATGTATGTAACTTTCTCCTACCACTGCTCAAATTTTTAAGCAGCTGCACAAAAGTTTTTGGAAAAAAAAAACAGAATTAGTGAAAAAGACATTATCAGTTTCTGTGATGTATAAAAACCCACTGAAGTAAAGAAGTTGTCTGAATTTATAAAAATTATCCCTCACATGAAGTGAAAACAGCACCCTCTTGACCTTCTCTTTGGTCCTTTCAGAGAATGCAGCTCCACAATACATGACCACCAGCAGAGAAGCCAGTTTTTAAATAGCTTTCTATTCCCATCCTGAAAGTGCAGTTCAGCACCTTCTCAGGACTGCTGATACAGCTGTTCACCAGCTGTGCTATGAATCACCAAAATGATCACCTAAAAACAGATACTTTTAACCTAGATCATTTCTGTGACCCAGTTTTACAGAGCAGCCTCATAAACAGAGGCACAAGTGAATATGCCAAAAAAGTTCCTTATATCCTTGGTAAAGTTCTTACAAGCAGGCACCTCTCCCTTTCCCAAAAGAAAACACTGGCTGCAATTACACACTCAAAATGCAAGAAATCCATGTGCACAGAAAGCACACTGAAGTCTCCTATATTAAGGAGACTTTTCTGATCTTTTTAGATCTTCCTCGAACTGGTATCTTGATTGATATACCTGGAATAAATATGTGGCACCAAGTGCAACATTCACAGCCAAACAAACAGAAGTAACTTACCAAACGTCTAGCAAATTCCCTATTTTCTGAAAGAAATCCATATCCTGGGTGTACCTTGGGAAAAAAAAAATAAAGAAATCACACTGGTTGAATTCTGAAGCCAGACACCAGATTTACTAGAACCTTTTCAGATAATTGGGAAGGTGAAGTAGACCATTAGGCATTTAAATTAGTTAGGTATTTTAAGAAACTGTGTCTTAACACACTGATGTAAATAAGTCAAGCTTTAAAGACTCACTGGTTAAACTGCCATTTCTGAAACAAATATTCCATACTTAACTACGGAGAAAGGCGCTGTTTGCAGAGTAATGGACACCCACTCCCTTTGGCATTTTGCCTTCTATTCTTTTTAACTGCCTTTTGCCACATTTATCTCATGTCAGACTTCCACATGTATGCTCATCCACACTCTTGTCAGTAACCACTATAATTCCTCCATCCAAAATATTTCTAGCAGTGATCAGAATGGCGGTCTTCAGGTCCTCAGTCATTAGCCTCCTACCTCTAGCAACCCCTGCTGGAGAACACACTTTAGTGTCACATTAGTTTAAGTCATGCATCCTTTATGTCTGGTTTGCTATTCACACCCCAGTTTGTACACTGTAATTACTTAAGAGGAGCATTAAGAAAGTTCTGTTTTTTACAGTTCACATAAAATACTTGATCCCAATATACTCTGACGGACAAAGTATAAGCAATTTTATTCCCCTCTTTTAAAGAGCCTGAACAACTGGATTCCATATTCAGAAACTCAGGGGGAAGGAAAACAGTTTTCCTTACAGGCAAGTTTTTGACCCCTGAAACCACTATACCAAAACACCCTCTTTGAAAGAAATTACAATGCTGATCCACACTGTTCCAGGGTAATTAGTGTTGCCCACATATACTCACCAAATTTTATTTTAATAAATGCCCTGTGTACAGTTGCTCTGAATAATACATTTGCTTCACTGACAGAACAAAGAACATTAGGCATGTCAACATGACTACACATTAGTTTTTCCAACTGATTCCTGCTAAGCTTTGAATGTCTGGCCAATTTGGAAGGAGAAAGGCAGAACAGCCCACATTTACACACATAAGCTAACATGCATTTTGTAAACATTCTGAAAAAAAAAATTATGGGAAACACCATTTACCTTATCTTCCTGTAAATAACATTTATACAATTTAGAAAGTGATTCACACTAAGTTTAAGCAAAAGCCTTTTTGGACACACTTTGTAAAACATTCAAAAAAAAAGCCATTATGGCATATAAAGGGTTAGTGCTCAAAACTAATTGGGATTTTTTTTCCCCCAGCAAATTTGGAAATGAACTGAAGCTGCTCCCTGGTGTGAAAGCTGAATCCAGCAGCCACCTGCAGGATCAGCGACCAGTGCTGCCAGATGCTACAAAGCCTTTGATTTCCAGTAGCGATTTCAGACACATTTAACTCATGTGACATGAACTAACTGGAATAGCATATTCAATCACTTCCCCCCCCACACCTCTAAAAAAAATACAAACTCTGGCTTTTCTGCTTTCTATATATGAAACAGCTGCAGCAGATAGACTCATTCAGACTCACAGCTTGGGCCCTGGTTTTCTTAATGACTTCCATGATGGCATCCATGTTGAGGTAGCTTTTGCTGGTGGGAGCTGGGCCAACACAGACAGCCTCGTCCGCCATTTTCACATGAACCTGAAGAGGCAATATTCAGCATTAACAGATGCTCCCAGCAAAAATAATTACCATCACCCTGAAGTATGCACACAAATCTGATTGTTTCAAAGATAATTTACATACCGTAACCACTCTAAAATACACACTGAAATTACCAACACTGGCATACAAGAACTCGCACAATAAGCCTAATTTCATACAACTCCAAGCTTAAGTCACTGTCAAAATGTTCTATTATTCCAAGACATTATTTTGAATTTCATTAAATAAAATCATGACAAATATAATTTCAGCTTCCTATACTGATCATCTATATGTAAATTCAGTCTAAAAAGTACGTTGTTACATGTAACCAGGGTAGTCTAATATCCTAATACTTAATAACAAACATTCATGACCAGTTCTAAGCAGGCTCCCCAGGAAGTTGGGGATAATTAGAGTGAATTGAATGAAGGGATGCAGTGAGTGTCCCTGCACAGCATCAGGTCAGCACCATGCACAAATTAAAGCCTATGACTAAAGAGTTCAATATCACTACACGTGAACCAGAAAATCTTGAGAATTATTTAAGCAGGCTCATGTCTGATTCCTAATCCATTGTATCCTCATTTATATGCATTTGCCACACATTTTTTGTTAAATCTGAATTATACAAAATGGACAAATGTTTCCAACTTTTTACCAGGAATAATAAGTTGCCAAGTTTGAAGTTAGAAGTCTATTTGCAACTCATATGCACACTTACTTTGAAGAAAAAGTTACAGGAGTTTAGTCAACACACAGACCCAAGAAACAGAACAATCAGTTTTCCTCATGCTGTTCTCCTCTTCTAAGCTCTCTTTCAGTACATATTTAAGAAACCATGGCCATTGCTTAAACTGTGCAAGATTATACTAGCTATGTGTCAGTAAGACTTGCTTATACTGACGGTTTGACATTTATAATGCCTATCAGTTTTAAGTTATTTTCATGAAACATTTGATATCTTTAGCGCTCAGAACGAAGAATACACTGTTTAAAACCCTGTTCTTTTAGAAAAATGAGTACTCACACATGTGAAATTTGAAACATTTTTAGTTTATTTTGTTCTTTGTGAAAAGGAATTTTATTTGCAAGTAGCATGAAGGCTGTCAAGAACGGCAAACTAAGGTTAGAAGTAATGTAGCCCACACACTATTGGCTCATTCAGAAAAAAAACAAGGCCAGGATAAAAAAAAGCCATCTAGTATGTGACAAGCTTAGTTAAACAATATTTTGCTAACATTGAATACAATACAAAATAAACATTCAGGTAAGTACAACAAACACATATAACAAGCACAGGAGTTTTCTGAACTTTGCAAACACTAATGTCCTGTTCTGATGGTAGGATTAACCTAATTCCACGTTTCTTTCTGGGGCAACTCTTAAATAGCTCATCAATTTGCTGTGTACTCGAGTATGAGTTCGTATAACCTGGAACCACCACACATTTCACATTTGAATTATTGCTTCTGTAAAGTCATTGTAGTCTTATTTTACTACTACAGCATTAGCCTCACATTAAAACAAAGCAAAACCAAAACCAAAACACCCAAAGCACTAGCACAGAATCATGCAGCAAGATATTAATGCTTCTGCAGAAAGTATAATTCAGCATCTTCAAATGCTGTCAAGATTAGCCTATCTATCATTCTTCCTAGAGCACTAAGTACAAGAAACAACATGGTCCTTGGATACCTTTATTCGCATGATCAATTTATATGCTTTAAGTTGCTGTTTTGAATTTCAACGTGGTTTACACATCTAAAAGTTATTCAAGCTTAAGTATAGTTTAGCATGTATGCTTTAGAAAACCAAAAGATTTCATATAGAAAATTACTAACTTAATACAGTTATTTTTAGGTATTAAGAGAAAAACCCTTCTCACACTAAGATGCCAACAGTCCCATTAGTACCATAAGCAACCACAGAAGATACAGCAAAACCACTAATTTGATCCATTTACACAGTCTTGAGCACTTCTCCCCCACCATTTTCTCCCCGCTTCTGAAACAGCTCACTCTTAAACTCTCTGGAGTTTTGACTCTTCCTTTCCTACATTCCCCTGTAACCTGGCAAATCCATTTCTCCTTGTTTATTGCAAGTTTAGTGCCTCCTCTAGTTCAGTGCCAGTTCAGCCTTGCATACACTCTAATACACCATATGTAGATATAACAAAACAGTAGCCATATCACATTCACATTGCCCAATACATTGCCTACAGGGCACCAAGCAAATCCCTAAGGACAAGAAAAAGGTCTCCATTCCTCCCCACTAGTTCAAAGCCTTCAGGTTTCTGAATTCCAGTGAGAGTTCTTCAATCTATAGATCCTTCTCATATCTCCTTTTTCATAAAGTTGATTAAACCAACCCACATATAATCTTGAATTAGATATCTGCTTCTTCTTAGTAATTCATGATGTTAATTCCCCTCTAAATATTTGATTTTTTCACAATACATGTAGTACATGAAGAATACACAACATCATTACATAAATACATGGCAGAATTTACAGTATAGTATAAACAAGCATAATTACATTACCCATAATTACTACCCAGCATTTTAACAAAAACCATCACTTGAATCCACATGACAGCCAAAACTTTCAGCTTACTACCAAGGGGCACATAATTCACATGATAATTCACTAAACCTTTTCTTCTGCAGAAGCTGACTTATAACACAAGTATTTCTAGACAGTCCAACGAATCCAGCAAGTTCCCTTTTTCAAGCACAAGTTTCAAATATATTTATTTCCAAATTAAAGGGTTGATTAATTGCTTGACTTTAAAAAAATCACACAATTCTAGGTATTCAAAACTTGTCCCTAACTTTCTACAGCTTAAACTTCAGAGGTGCAATGTCTTCCTTTTCTACTTTAGTTTACAAAAACAAAGCAAACAAAACAAAGAAGTCATCCCAAGAGGTTCTTGAAGAAATTAAATTCCTTCATATATATTAGAATTGACCCAGCAATCTCAAGCATGAATGGATAACAACAAGAACTGTAAAAGCAGACAAATCTTAATGTGCTTAACAGTTTATACTGCAAGTTTTAATCATATTGGGCTACCAGCTCCTCAAAAGATACACTTTAAGCTATTTGTTTCAAGTTAGAGAATGCAAACAACTAGAAGTCATGAAAAGACACATCCTATTTGTGTAAGAGCAGCTTAATTTCTGTAGTTGTATATTTAAAGTCGCATATTTCATAAGGACTAATTATTTTGCAGCATCAGAAATAGGAGATTCATCAAAACCTACTGAATCATCATTTTACAGAACATCCATCTAATTCAAAAACTACAAACTTAATTTAGTCATCCAAATCCCTGTATAGGTTTGTTTCAACTTTGGAAATCCAAATCACAGCCTCTTCAGCTCTACATAATAACCAAATAACCACTAATAATATCCAAGATTTAACAAGGACTCCTAGCAGAAGAAAATCAGAATGAATACTCTTAAGGTACAAAGACAACTGGACACAGCATGAAGTACAACAATGATTTTACTGCACGATTCTTCATGACCACATGCAGATAGATAAAATAGCTCAAGTCCAACCCACTTCGTTTAAACGAAAATGCACAAAACCGGACACCTTTTTCAAAAGCCAGTTTAGGTCCAGAAGCCACTTTCATGGCAAGGCACCTAAGGCAAGGCACCTAAACCAGCAAATCCTGCCGCACCTTTAAAGAGGAATAGCTTTGCATTTCTTCACCATGTTCCCAGCTAATAGGCATGTAAAGTGAGGAGTCCACCAAGGCTGATTAGCCAGCCACTTCTGGCTTGGATTGGTTCCAACCACCACTCCAGGCTGCAGCAGCTCTCAGGGTGCAGAACGCAATAACAGCTAACAACAGCAGCAGTGATTGGTTTTCGAGATCCTTCTTCTACATTGTCTCAGTATTTCAGGAAGATTTATAAACCAGGTTTGGTGCCAGATCTTGGCGTCATATCCCAAAAGAGAAATATGCCCTTCACCCAAAATTTTGGATAGAAGCACCACAAAAATACCCAATATCTGCTTTGCAGGAGATAACCCAATTTAGGACTACATTGAATAAGAGCTACTAAATACCCAAATTCATTAGATCATGTTAGATCTCCTTTACCCTGAAGGGTGGCACGTGTACTCATTTGACAGCAGCATGCTCTCATACCCAGCCATACTCCAAATTTACTGAGTTATCCCTTTAATTGAACCTGCATCCCAAATAATAATTTTGAGATCACATATGGCACTCCTAGAGATGTTCTGTTTAACATCAAGAATCAAGGCAACCCTCTGCAGGCGTCATTCAGCTGCTGCAGATTGCTAGTTGAAGCCTGCATTATAAGCAAGTCACATCTACATGTGTACGTCCCTCAACATTCATAAACTTCCATACTAGCAAAACTTCCCTGTATCTGCAAAATTATTTTCAGATGCACATACAATGCATAAAACAAAAACACTAAGAATTTATAGATCCCCTGGCATTACAATTACTCAGCAACTCCAGTTTTTTAGCTTCTTGTGGATCCAGTTCATGGCAAAAGTGTTCTTTTCCCCAATTTTACAGCAACACTCATCTACTAATTCCAAAAAGTAAATGCCGATTTCATCATGAGAGCCAAGAGAGGAACAAAAAAAATGTGTTTCCTGAGTGCTTAGTATCACCCACACAGTTACCAAAGAAAATTTCATATACTTCATCAGTTTCTGATGTTTACTGTGTGACAGATGCCATTTAGTTCAGTGTAAATGCCTAATTAACACACACACATTCACTCCCCCCCACTCCTACATCTCTGAGGAGGTAAATGTCTGGGATTCCCCATTGTCATAGTTTTTCAGAGTAGGTCACCCAACTCACCCCAGGTCTCAACACAAGTTGATATTCATGCAGCAGAGAGGGATACTGAGTTGTAAGATGCATTTTTCCCTCCTCCCAATTCTTCTGTAGTCTTTTAGAATTTATATATATGGAAACTGTTATATCTGCATTGCAGTGTTAATCAAACCTATGAAGCAATCAGAAAAAACTCAGTGAAGACAACACTTTTGTTTGGTACACTAGATAAGATCGAGCATTGTTTAGGCAAAGAAATCTAATCAAACAAGTCATTCTCCTTTTATAGCTCAAATCAATATTACACATTGGAACACATCCGTTAGTGTAAGTGGATTCACTTAATTGGCCCAAACTGCATAATACGGCTCAGCAAGACAAATCACAATTAGCTCTACCCATAAAATAGGGCTAATGAGTAAATCCTTTGTAAGTTACCTAAAAAAAAAAAAACAACACAACCACCTCAAATCTTGCCAGCACCAGTGCCAAAAGAGACAAACAAAACAGAACAAAAAAGCTTGCGGTATTGAATAGTCATGAATTTATTTTTTTTTCTTTTAAAAAAAGGGGTCAAATTTACTGCTTTGCCAAAACCACATCTTTCATCTGACTTAAGTGTCTTCTATCAGCTTCACACTAAAATACACACACCCAGAATGCAATAAATTTGTGCTCACGGTAAGTGCATGGTATTCATACAGCCTTTAAAGTGCTATCTGCAAAGAAATACTGCCACACGATTACAGCACTTAACCCTAAAATGAAATAATGGACACATTTCTAAGCCATGTGAAAAGCAGAACTGTGAAAGCCATAAACAGCATAACTATCCCATCTTTTCCTCATTTATTTTTACTCGGCATTTCAAAAACCTAAATAAAAACTTATGCAAATGAACAATCAAACTACTGAGTCAGCACAAGCAAATTTCTCCGCAAGCTTATTTGAAAATGTGTGCGGCTTTTTCATCTGATGGCCCAACAATAGTCATGTGAGGACTAAGGTAAAACAAGTCTCTGGTGGATTTGAAATGTTAGATTTGCTGAAGGGTATTTATAGTCCCCTCCCAAGTCTACAAGGACTCTCAAAACAGCCCATCCATTAGCACCCACAGGATTAGATCCTGCGTTGCAGAGACCAGCAAGGAGAAAAAAAAAAATGGAAAGGAAAAAAAAGAAAAATATCAGCACCCTTTTCTCTACCCCACCCTGCCCTTCAGTTCGCCAATGATTCAAACCTTGAAGACAGCAATAGCCTCAGGAATGGCCTCAAAATGAACAAATTAAAGTGGAAGGATCCAGGTTGAACTGAACAGTCTTTAAAAACAGAAATACCAAGCAGGCAAGACTGTATTTCTAACCAAGATTAAGAAAATGCACTTCTACACATCTGTTCACATTCTCACTTAAAAACGTGAATTTATTTCTGTAACCTTAAATAAAAAGAAAAAAAAAAGCATAGCCAAATATGTCCCTCCCCTGAACAAAGCTCTGGAACTTTGCTGGCTGCTAAAGAGACACACAACTTTACTTGATAAAGACCGCATCAACAGAAAAGGACTCCCCACTGTATCTAGATGCCTGATCACTCATACTGTGAAAAACAGACCATGCTAAGGGTGTCATACAGTCAGAGTCTGAAACAAAGGTCCATCTGCTGGGACAAGCAACGAAATGCCTCCACAGTTCTGAAGGCATTACAGATAAGAATCTGGAGGAGAGTCTTTCAGAATGGCTTTGGCTCCTAAAGCTTTTGCTACATAGAATCATAGAATCATAGAATAGTTAGGGTTGGAAAGGACCTTAAAATCATCTAGTTCCAATCCCCCTGCCATAAGCAGGGACACCCCACACTAAACCATGCCTCCCAAGGCTTCGTCCAACC